>JANHGN010008203.1:0-33243 GCA_024605025.1 Megaceryle maxima
CAATTTGTTTTATTTTATTTTATATTTTAAAATGTATTCAAAACCGAAGTGCAATCAAAACAATTCATGTGAGGACAGATTTTGTTTTCACATAGGTTTTATCTGAAACATTTGTTATAGTTTTATGAAACGTAGCTTTGAACATTTTATGCAAGATCGTCTAGAATGTGAATAGGCATTGATTTAAACACTAATTTGTTTCATTTTGTTTCCTTTTTGTACCTCTTTTTGTCTAAATGCCTCTGTACAAATATTTATACGTGCTGTTGGCAATCACCAAATAAGAATGTAAAACTAAACACAACTGAGTTGTTAGTTTAAAGAGACTACTCCTAGCAGTAATCATCTAAGAGTTAACAGTAGCTATTATCTCTGTCCATGTAATTATTTGGTATAATCCCCAGATGATGATACTCTGCACTCAGACCCAAGTGGCTGAAAGAACCGTGGGGCAGGGAGGAGGGCACCGTGGCATACACGTATCCGAATCCTTACCCAAGGCAAGATCGCAGAGCTGTCTTTCCCTTCAGCTTAGGGTTTGCAACATCTGAAGATGTGGTGGACGCAGCTGTCGGCACTCTGAGTGGTGGGGAGGGTGAGGCTCTTTCCCAGAGCACTGCACCAGTCTCAAATCCATGGTGGGAGTTACCTTGTGCCAGGTGTGGGGATGCTCCTGGAGCGTGGCCCCGCTCGGGGCTGCCTGTGTGCTTTGCAGAAGCTGAGTCCTGTCCCAGGAGCAGGTTCCTGGGAGGGCACGCACGGTCCCCCAGAACAAACGCTTGCTGCAGAGGTAGTCAGGGTGGTATATGGTGTGCAGCCTCTGGGGTTGGGAGCGACCTGACGGTAACAGAGCTTGAGTGGCACTGCCCAGTGTGCCGGGCTGTCAGCCCCAGGGTGGTCACACCTGAACCCCGCTCTGACACAGGACAATGACATACCCTGCCTCTCGCTCCTTTCCTTGTGCTACATTTCTGTTTCTCACACATGTTATTCATGAGGAGACCTAATCTTTTTCTGAATGATATTTGGAGCAACTTCACCCTGGTTGGGTAGATGCATTCTTCACTGAGATCAAAGATTTTGCCCTGAAATCCATATTGGCTTTTGCCTAGTAATTCACAGGCGATAGGTATAATCCTGAGCAACCATCAGTGCCATCAGCTCTCCCTGACCTGGGGTAATGTGAGGAGGGAATTTAGTCTTTCCTTGCAAGCATAAGCTCCTCTTCAGCCCTCTTACCTCCATCGCTGGGCTCAGGAGCAGACTGACGAGCTGCAGCATGGTCTGTGGGTCTCTTGTCTCTTGGTTCAGGTGTCTTGTGCAGCTGACAGCATTCGCTGACGCTCTCTCCATAACCCTCAGCACACATTCAGTTCTGTTTTTCTCAGCCTTAGTTGCTTTGATAATTTAGTGCCCTTGATAAACTGTCCTTTTTGATTTTGGCCCCAGGTTTGGAAAAGTGAACTCTGCCAACCTGCTTGGAGCCTACAGGGTATTTTACAATTAATAGCATCCCTACTGTTTCCTCAAAGACCACTTGGTATTTTCAGCCTGAACTTATCTTTGCCATTGTTTCATTTCCTCTTTGTTTCCCCTGACAGCCTGTTTTGTTTTAACTCTATGTGGTCGGGCATGACGTAGATTTAACTGAGTCGTGTAGAGTATTTGAAAAGCTCATGAACAATTCTGTGGTTGCAGTTTGCACACAGATACTTGCTTTGCATACTGCATGTGCTGAAGTGCCATCAGAGCTGTGCCTGCAGCCTGCTCCTACCTGGGAAGCCTGTGCATTTGCACCTCGGAGTGCCTGGCAGCAAGCAGAAAGCTGAGTTAGTCAGTGCTTGGGCTGATGGCTTTCTTTTAGTACTTTTTCTCGAAGGAAAATTGGCTTTGGTCTAAAGATTTTCTGGGAACGTCTGCTTTTTGCGGAGACTTTTACTGAAGTTTATTTTTCCCAGTTTTCACCACCATTACTGCTCACTTTCCAACAAATATTAATCACTCCCACCAAAAATACCGACCTCAGCTCTTGAAAGCGTACCCCCTTAAGTGTCTTCTTTATGAGCTACGAAAGTCTGCATGAGGTTGCCCAAACATATGTTTGTGTATTTAACATCTCTCCAAGCCTGGCAGATGTTACCCGCTCTATCATGTTACAGTGCAGAGTTTTCAGGTGTAATTCCTGCGTCTGGAAAACTTTCCCCTGCACAAAGTGTGGGCTTGCAGCAGGCTGATCCTTTGCTCGCACGATCTAGTGCTAATCTCTTGGCCCACGTCCATGAACCTGCCCAAATCGCGGAGCCCGTTCTCAGAGAGATATTTATTCTGGTTCTTTAGTGAGGGATAATTAATAGGCTTTGGATTCCCACCAGCCATTTGAGTAAATGGACGGGACAGCAGGAAGCAAGGATGAGTAACGCTGGAGTCAGAAGTTCTTAGAAAGAGAAGTCCTCTTCTGCTTTTACATTATTTGGGTTGCTTATCACTTCTTGATGTACAAAAATTAGCTTCCAAGCTATGATGCTAATAAAAGGCCGCATTTTTTTGTGCCTCTAGCTCCCCTGGCTTTCCCTGAGCTTCCACCAGGGATTAATTTGGCCGAAAGCATCCACTGACAACTTCTATGGTTGCGGGGGTAGGCAGTCTTTCTGGCATGTGCTGTGCCGAGTCATTACAAATTTGGTCTCTGGGACACAGCTGTGCTGGGGCTGCTGCTTTCTCTCACAGACACTTCATGCAGCCTCAGGCTGCTGACGCTGCTCGCCTCCTCACTGCATTTGCACCTTGCCTTCCCCCACTGGGCCAAAACACCGTTATCACGCTGCTCTTCTCCCTGTCCTTCTTCAGCGTCAGTGGCGCGGACTGATGGGCTCCTGCCTCTGGCCACCCTTGTGCCCCACGTATAGGTAGCTGCAAGCAGCCATTCGTTCTGCTGTGCCTTGTGCAGCTTTCGTTTGGGGAGATCCTGGAGGTTGCTTCTTATAAAGCAGATGGTGGGGTTCAAAGCAGCACTGGGTGCCTGACTAACAAACACTTCTAGGATCTCAGGTCTTCCTGTGACAGCACTCACAAATAAGGGAGAACAGCACTATAGTTTCACATGTCCCATTTCTGATACTCTAATATTCCATCTGATGGTCCAGATAAAAGAAAGATAGGATGGTTGTGACTAGAAATAAGATGAGTGATTTATTTCCAGTTCTAGATTCTTTAAAAAACACTCAAACCTGCAACACGAGAATTTACTGCTCTAATAAACTCCTTCCAAATTCTAGCAGAGCCTATTTGCCACTGGGGGAGGAAGAGGAATGGGATGATGAGGGAAAGGTATGACACTACAGCCCTTGCCTCTGCATTCAGAACTGGGGATAGAAAGGAATTAAAATGAAATGTGTTCTATGTTTCCTTGGTCTGAGGACTTATATTGGCAAATCCAAAAGTTCTTGCCAGTTTTGTAAAATGTTCAAGCCCCCAGTTTTATCTTCTTTTACTGCTGTAACTGTTCCAGCAGAAAGCTTTTTTTTTTTTTTTTGTGGTAGAAGATTGATTACAGTGATTTCCACAGATTTTCTCAGATGTGTAGATACCTCGAATTTAGCCCTGAACAGCCAGGGCACCCTTTGGCCAGACTGTGGCTTGTGATCCTCCCCCAGCAGTGGGCGTTACTCGGTGCTCTAATTTGCATGTGAATTACACCAAGCATAATTTATGCTACTGCACAGAGAGGGTGGTGGGTCAGTGAAGGTCTCCACTCCTTTCCAGGGCAGCTATAGGGAGAGGTGGTAGGTTTCCTTCAGCCAAATCTTGTGTGTTACACCCTGCTTGCCCCCAGCCTAAGTCACTTCCTGGAGGCAGGACACTACTAAGCATTCTGTGGGGTCAGTAAGCTTTGCTACAAAACACCTTCTCTTGAATCTGAGTCTGGGTTTAAAATTCCATGCCATCTGCCAGCACTAGCACTTTCATTTCGTCTCTTCACGTGACAGACCCTGACCTGTAGAAGTTTGTAAAGCTAACACACGTAGAAAAGCCAAGCGGCCCCTACTTTGACGTGCACAGTACCTCTTGTTGTAGGGATCCTGTGGGCTTCTCCGCAATGTTTTTGCCCTACAACCAACTACTTCATTCTCTTTCCTTTTCTTCCGTGTAAAAAAGCAGAAGGTCCATACAGCCCCAGCATAAATACCCGTGGCACTACGCACGGGTGCATCTCCAGCATGCAGTGGCAGGTCGCAGAGCAGCACGTTCTGTTTTCCTCATTTCTGCTGTGCAGAGGTTCCTTGAACTCAGCCTGTGCCTCCAGAGTAAAGCCTAAGATATTTCAGGCTAAGTTAATTTGTGGGCTAGACAAGCTTAACAGTATCCCTGTCAGGGTTTTGCACAGAATGTACCGGTGTCTCCAGACTTGGAAAGAGTTCACTTTCCCAAGTCAGGCAATGGGAGCCAAATTCGGATGTGAATCTGAGTTCTTAAATTCTGGAGGGAGTCTGAGTTGGTGTATTTTACACCTTCTTCCGCCTCCCCTCATCCCAGGAGTGCATTACACTGACCTAGCTTCCTTCAGATTTAGTTTTCATACATGTTCACGGAGATGCGCTCAAGCTCACATCCACCGGCCACAGTATAAATCCCCTGGCTTTTTACATGAGCTCTGAACCAGGCCATCCAAAGCTGTGTTTATGAAATTTAAGGAAGTCTTAAGTTAGTTAACCCCCTGCCAAAGGTCTGAGAGAGAGGAGTGGAGCAAGAAGAGCAGCTAGTAGGAGAGCACTAGTTCAAACTGGGCTTCTCCTTTTCTTTGCCTCCTGGCTCATTTGCTCCTGACCACTGATGACTGAATATTATTCAGATAGTAACCTAAGATACTCCTAAAAGTATTCTTAGTTTCTGTTTCAAATGTGGAGCAAGGGAACTTTCGGATGTATTTTTGGGACCCTGGTCCTGTCCTGACCAAAGAGCCCAGCTGATACAGAGCCATGTGTGGTCTCCCACCGTCTCAGCCAGGGTGGGCATGAGCTATGCATGGACCCACAGCTTAGTCAAAGATTAAGCACTTGTGTTTGCCATGCTAATATATGTATGCTAATGGGCGCCTCATGATCAACACTGTAGCTATCAACACTTTTCTCATTATCAGTGATATGATCATACATTTAGTTATTAACGTATATGCTGCTGCTATCCTGAAGACAGCTTATTCACCACTTCAGAAGAAAAGAGAGATCTGTTGAAGAGCAAGTTTACAGCTGAAAACTTATCATATATCATCAAGAATATATCCCAGTTCCTACCCAGCAATGACTGGTTGTATATTTTAATTTGGATCACCTAATGACTGTTATCACAGACTCTGAGTCTTACTTGCTCTGTCTTCAGAGTTGTGCAATAACATTGTCATGAACGGAGAGAAAAGTGCGGGTCCACGTACCTCTTGGCAGACAGAGGCTTTACAGCACAGATGACAGAATCTGCTCTGGAAAACTCTGAAATAACAAGGGCTTTGGTATTAAAGCTTTACTGCAACTGTTAGAGCTCTTTACTGCTGGTAACATTTGAAGGAAACATGCGGCAAAGGCTGCTCCTGCACTCTGAGACATGGCTTACCCGGTTGCCAGCACCTCGCACTGTAGCCAGCATGTGCCAGGGCTGGTCTTGTCCAGCCTATAACGTCACTGTAGGATGCGTCTCATTGACTTGCCAGATATGTAGGTTAGCACATTGGGAGGTTCTTCATCTTTTGAGTCATCCAAATAGATTTAAGGGGCACCCAAACCTAGAAATAAGTTCACCACCAGGAAATCTTTCTGTCCACCAGCGAGCCTGAGCACAGATCCTCTCTGGTGTCTGACTGTCTAGCGCGGAGGCGTGCTTACACTGAAAGCAGAAGTGTGAAGCGTAGTAGACCTGAGCCAGCTGTGAGTGGCCGTGTTGTAGCTGTGGCAGCATGAGATTCATACCTGGAATAGAAGGCTGGACAATGTCAGAACAACCTCTTCTGGGGATATTAGACATTAAAAAAAAGAAAAAAAAAAGATACCTGGGAAGCTTCACCGTTGAAATTGTCAGTGTAATAGTTATGGTCACATTTGTTCTGGTCACATTTTGTCTTCACTTTTTTGATCAAAAAGATCTTAAATTTTTTAGGCAACCATTTTTCAGGAACACCAGTGGACACGATGTTCACAAAGTCCTCAGGGGGTAAGAATTGTCCATATCTCACGGGGAGGAACAAATTATTTGCCTGAAATAGTTTTCCCATCCACATCATGTTTGATGGGCTTTGGTGGTTCTCTAAACTACGATTACCTGTGATGTTCCCTGGATGAATAACATGTTTCAGTTTCCTGAGCTCCTAAGCTGGTACTTTTCATCAGCACTAAATTCACATTGAAAAGGAAATGAGGTAAGGAAATGTGCCAAGAATGAAAATAGCATAGCCTTAATCCTTTCTCACGACAAAGGGACAGTTTTCACAGGTTACGCATGCTACAAGTATCATTTTTCATTGGGTATTACTGTCAGAGAGCCATAGAAAAGATGTTGTAAAGGGTGTGATTTATTTATATAGTAGAAACAACTTTTCCTTCCAAACATGAATTAAAGTCGAGGTTGGATGTGCTTGAATTTGCACCAGTTTCTCTTATATCATCTTCTTCTGTTGCATGCCAAAGTGAAAGAGACAGAAGGCCCCACGAAGAAAACATCTCTCAGCATCAGCCAAATTAGGGAACACATGCTTTGAAATGAAGGAAAGGTGATCTCTCAGGATAGTTTATTCCATCAACATTTTCCAGCATTCTCAGGACATCTGTAAGTAGTGTAATCTCAATTTCCTTTTCCTCAGCACTTTCTAAAATCTAACATATGTGAAGAGAGAAAGAGGAAAGATAACTGATCATGTTTAGGTGTGATTACACTACTGCTGTGGCTTAGCAATTGAGTAAGAACAGGGCTTTGGAAATGGCAAAGACAATTCTCCCTTTTTTTCCCTTGCTCTAATGACTATGTCCACCAAAGATCAAGTTAAAATACACTTTCCCTTACTAAACAGCAGGTCTGCTTCTCTGACTCTGAATAGAAAATTGCAAAAATTCAAAATCCAGCTATTCCTTTTTCATTTCTGATTCTTTTTTATTCCTTTTCTCCATATTCATCTCTCTCATATACAAAAGGAGGAAATACTCTGAAAACAAAGACCAATAGTTTTACCTTTCTCTGCTGCTTTCTAAATGTCAGAGGAAGGGTTAATTTGACATTTAGTCCAATATGACAATCAGGTACACATTCTGCCCAGCTTTGTGGTCTGTGATGAGTTCTTTAAACCTCCTGTGCTTCGATTCTCTTTGTACAAAGCCTGCTTGGAGCAAGACAACTTGGACTGCTTCACTGATACTTGTTTCATTGACCTCTATGAAGTTCCCATGAAAGCTGTGAAGACCAGAGGATGTAACTATGAGAGGCTGATGTGTCCTTCTTACCTTGAGGTGGAGGAATGCTGTTCATGGGTTAGGACAAAACGAGTTGTTAATGTTGTATTCATGTAAGAGTTATGCATCTTTGTAGGTCCTCTAATATTTTGCATCTCTTCCAGCTTCCTACAGTGGAATGTAGTGAATGATCTGTTCGACATTTGAGCATCACTTATGCTTATGAGTAAGGAGTTTTCCTGCCTGTTATCAAGCAGGAATCCAATACCAGGGCTTGAGTCACAGGGACTCCAGTTCCTCCCGATCTGTTCAAATAGCCAGTTCCAAACGTGCAGTCCGAGCAGCCCAGTCTGCTAGAGCAGCAGTTTGGTCCTATCATGGTGCCATGCCTGTCAGATATGGTCTGAGTGCATGCAGCATAGCCATGAGATTTGCTCTTTTCTAACTGATCTTAGATGAGAACCATGGTTAGAACTGTTTTGCGTCACAAAGGTTTAGTTACAAGATTTTTTATTTCTCTTTTATTTCTTTATGTCTGTATTTTTGCTTTCTGAGTCCAGGAACAGATGCAGTCATTGATCTCAACCTTTAGCTGCATCTGAAGATCTTGCAGTGGAACACAGGACAAGAGAATCTGCAAAAGTTGCTTTATTCTTCTTGACTTCCTTGATCGTGGGTTAGTTGGCTGGTGGCCCTGGGTACAAGCCTGAGTGGATACCAGCCCAACATGAGCCACAGGGCCACCACTGTAAATAATGTGCACCATACTCAAGGGACTTTCCAGAATTCCAGGAAGTTGCAACCCACTCCTTTGATGAGTGGGAAACTAATTGCTTTCAGTTGGTTCCTCGGTCACCATATGGTGTCTCTTCTGTCAGACAGTCCTTCTGTGAACAGGTGAGGCAGCTTTAACTTTCTTCTGCTCCTATTAGCTCCAGGCAACTTCAGCCTGCTGAAGAGAAGCACTTGGCTTGAGTGGTCAACTCAGGAGTACTGATAGTTTTATCTGATCAATATTTGCAACCACTAAAAGGCAGCAGATGACCCGTGCAAAAATAGTTCGGTCAAGGCAGATGAGAAGCCATCTAAATTGCTTTTCATCAAACACGTTATGTAAGATGAGCAAATAGATCAAACTGGTAGACTTTAGCAACAGCATTTTCCAGCTTTCAATTGGTGCATCTTTGCTCTAACTCACAGGAGAAATATGTTCTCAGCTGGAATGTGCACGTATCCTTATCCTCTGTGGAACATTCATTCTTGTTTGGAGACTTTCTTGCACAAACTGGGAATGGTTGGACAGAAAGGCTTCCAAGTGTGACACACTCCAGGTTTTTCTTGTGATGTGTCACTCTCTTTTCTTCCTTTTTGATTGTACTGCCCACTTTTTTCTTAATGCTTTAACTAAAAACATGAAAATAAAGGAGGAATTTTGTAATTTTGATAATGTCAGAACAAAATGTTTCACATTTTCAGAATTCCACTTTCCTTCCCCTCATTGTTTGGCTGAAACAATTTACTGAATTCAAGCCAAACTCCCAAACAGCTTCACTCATCCTGCATTTTTTGGTGAGTAAACTGTCTAAAAATTTTTGTCCAGCTCAAAAATGTATCTCAAAGTTTTAATAAATGGGATTTAAAACAGAACAGTTGCCACTGCCATATTTTGGGGGAAAAAGGACTGCCCACCTGTGGCTGTAAGCATCATGGTGCAGGGGCCCCAAAAGCTTTGATGTTAAAGATGATCAGTCAAACACGAGGTAAATAATTACGGACTGTCTTCTTGCATGCTCTTGAATTTTCACCGACTTCTGTCCTCACATGCTCCGAAGTTGCAGCGTTGCACTTCTTCACAACGGGTGCTATTTTGCATCTTAGAGGAGTCTTACTGAATTTTTGTTATCCATCCCGTCTGGAGGTTGTGCAATATGTAAATAAATAATGTTTTTCAGGTGGTTTGGGGTCCATGGGTAAAAGGCAACAGAGAAATTGAAATTGTTGTTCTCCAGAACCTTATTGCTTTGTGTGGATGATATACTAACTCTGTAGACTTGACTTGCTTTTTGTAACGCCTCTAACTAAACACAGTTGCAGTATGACATCCAAATTGGACAGATGTTTCTCGAAAATAAAATGTCCAAAGGCAATAGTGTTGAAGTTGCCAATGAAAAAGCAGAGACATCTGTACTTTTAAACTAAATTTGAAGGGGTTTTTTTTGTTTTTATTTTCTCCTCTGTTTCTGTGTCTTTAGGCCGTGTTAGAATCAGTCTTTGTTACTGATTTGTGAAGTCTATTGTCTAGTGTTGTCAAAAACTGAAAATGAAATCTATTTCATTCGGTATCCCTCTGCAAGCTTCACTGTTCTTTCCAAATATTTCTTTATTTCTTCTTGGGGTGACAATCTCTTATCAGCTGTTAGACCAGCAGATGCATATTTCATGCACTTTCATGTGTCTCTTAACTCGAAGCACAATTCCTGTGCATCTCTTTTTCTTCCCTAACACTGGTGTTCATATGAAAAAGGTTGATTTGCAGTAGCCATGCTAACCCAGTCTCTGTATCCCAGGCAGATTTTCTGTTAGGATATTTCTGCATCACATTGCTTGTCTGTTCATTCATGGGTAGTGATGGTATTTTTGTGACCAATAGATGTGATGAAATCCAACAGGGATGTTCTGATCAGTTTTGCTATGGTAAAAAGGTACAGGCAAGAGCCATATTACCTAACAGGACCAGGCTGTCTGCAATCGGGCCGGTATATGGAAAAATTCAAGTGATTAGTAACTGTGGTATAAAAGCCTAAGGAGAACAAGACTGGAACAGGAGATAAAGAGAGGGAATGTTCATCCCATTTTCTATACGCTTGATTTATTTGGGGAGGTGTTTCACTGAAATCAGAGCTGCAAGCTGTCATCTCTACAGAAAAGATCATTACCTTGCAGGGTAAGAAAGACAGCCAGGGGGACAGTTCTACTGGAACATAAAACATAAATTCCATATAATAGATGTATAGTTTTTTCTCTCTCAGCTTTTCAGTCCGGAAAACATATCTTTTTTTGTACCCATTCTAAAATGACTAAGTTGATTCCTATGTCCAGACTTCCCAGTAAGCTAGAAAATGGCTGGATCCTTTTTGAGTAGTAGCCTAGCACTTTTTGACTGTCAGTTTTTAAAACAACAGGTATTTTGGTTTTGTGTGAATATGATGCAACTTGCTTTTTAGAGTCTGCTTTCCAGCTGTGCAAAGTCTGTGACTGTGGACACGTGCGAACAGAGGGGCAGGTGCAGTTGCCAACAGGAGCCATTAGCTTCTTGGATTATCAGAGCACCCCAACTGTTGGCTGTCTGAACTGGTGGAAGCCAACTGTAGCTTACCTTTAAGCACCATTCTTTTAAAAATTAATTTCATTAACATGCCTTACAGTATAAACACGTCGATATATATGGGTATGAATACCATTTACTCAAAGCAGAGCTGAATTTGTTTTCCTTCTTAAAGCTTCAGATAAATTATGCACATTTTCAAGTACACAATGGGCTTTCAAATCGTGGCACTGAGACACGTAGTGTAAATTCTACACTAAGCTTTCAGTTATAACTAATTGTTTAAATGATGACTTGCCGTTACAATCATTCTTGTTTAGCAAATCTTTGTAGATTGTCTATCAAATTATTAGGAATTCTATAGAGTCTTTGAGAATGGAAGCCACTCTAGAATGCTGCCTTCAAAAATCACTAATGAATTTGGACATTTAAACTGGTCTTATTTTATTTAATGAAGATTTAAGCATTCATCTTTAGTTTGAATATTGTCATTATTATATATTTAAAAGATCATTTGGATGATTTTCCATGTTATTATAAGTAAATCAGGCTTTATAAAGATAATACTCATTAGTTCATTACTACCTGTTGAATGGTGGTCCAGTATTTCATGAGCTAATTAATCTAGCCTGAAAAGGGAAGTGAGGAAACATCATAGAGCACTTATTGACCTGTTCATCAGTTACAAGAAAAACCTAAGGTAACTAAAGTGCATTTAATAAGTCTACTAAGTTTAATAAGTGCCTTTACTAAGTTAAGTAATTTAATAGAGTGAAGACCCTGCAGGTAATGGCCTTGCTGGTGGAACATCGCTGGCCCTTGCAATGGCCCAAACTGAACTGGGTCCTGACTCTTCTGCCAACAAGGAGGGGTGGGAATCTGAATTTTCCTTTTTCTCTCCCCAAGTACAGTATTTAAAGCAATTTAATTCCCTCAAATAATAAAGGGAATTGTACTGCTTCTGCAGTAGGAGATCATCTTTAATCCCACTGCAGTTACTCTGCATTTGTTTATGGAGTGAAAGGAGCCTCCAGCCATTCACAGTGTAGTAAATGCTGCTCATTTCACAGTCTGTTTTCCTAAACTGCATAATCCAAGACACACAGAGAAGGGCAGAAATAGAAGTGGAGGAGGCATTAAAAGAAAAATTTTCACTAATAAATTATTCATACCATTTCTGTATTTATGTACACACCTATATAGAGATACATGTAGTCTTGTGCACATGCATGCACATACAAACACACACACATACGGACAACCTTTTTCTACTAAAATTATTAGCCGGTGAGTAAGCTTCAGGATGAAGTCACTGGTGAAAATCCTGTCTATAAGGAAAGGCAGGAATACATCTATTTCCAACTTTCCCCTGAGTTTAACCGGTGGAAGGGATTTAGGCTTCGGGTTTAGTTTAGCTAATGCCATACTGCCCACAGAGACCATTTGTTAGATTTAAGCCTAGAGTCCATCTCCCCGGATCATCCCGGTGTGAAGCTGTGGCTTAGGCTGCCCTTGAATGGCTTCATCACAGAAATGCCAACATAGCATTCAGCAAAGAACTATTTTCAGGTGCATCTCGAAGATCTCCAAGGTCCCTTCCAACCCCTGACAGCCTGTGTGATATATACCAAACGTGCCTCTTTCTTTGGCTACATTGCAATTCTTGGCTTTGTTTCCCATGACACCTTTTGTTCTTATTGTGCAAGCCTTTCCAAAGAGTTAAATGGTAGCATGTTTACTTGAGACTGATAGAAAAGTTCTTTCAGGGCTCAAAAAGCATTTTTATATTTCTAAAGAAGCTTTCAAAATACAACGGCTAAAATATTTGAAATATGTGTCCCTGTGGTGATGTCATCCTCAAGGGAAACATACTTCTGATATGAAGTATTCCCACTAGGAATCCTGGAGATCTTACATCTGTATTCTTAACCTCAGGAGGTTATCAAATGATAATAGCTAATTGTAAAATGGGATGTCATCTAATGGAGTGCTGGCAAGCGCGTTGGCCGGTAGTTATAGGTCACTGCATAAATATTTGTAGAGGAAGTGAAAGCTTCATTTGGCCTTAGCAATCAGACATCTCAGACAAATATTCAGCAAGTGAATAATGTTCAAAATAAGGCAGAACCAGAGCCTGGCTGGTCGTTTTGGGGAGCACATGCACGGGCACCAGAGGGTCAGAAAGGTCCAGTGGCTGTAGCAGATGTCTGGGATTGAAGCCTGCAGTGCCGTTCCCCACAGCTGCTGAGCACCAAGTACACTCCGCTGTAGTCTTGATCATCAGGCCCTCCATCTTTAGGAAATACTGACTCTCCTGCGTAAGGATTTGGGAAGTATCAGTCTTCAGAAGGAGATCTGTGGGTGGGGAAGCCCAGCTTGAAGTCATCCACATAAGGCTAAAGAGGAGGGTCCACGGGTACACCTCCTTCCCTTCTTCCCTTGACTCAGAAAATCAGATGCTGCTGCCGGGACAGCTCAGCTCCCCTTGGGCAGGGACCTTCTTGTTTCTCCACAGCTGTGGCAGTGACAGGATCTCCTGTGTGGGGAGGCAGTGCCTCCTCCTGTATTGCTGCTCTGGCACTGAGATGTTGTGGTACCTACCTAAGAAGGCAGCTGGTGATAAAGCTCTGGAGAGAAGTGTTTTAAGTGTTGACTTTTGTCATGAGTAGCCCTGGGTGACTGACCCTCTCCTTCAGCTGCTAGTGAGGAGCACTCCATGTCAGCACGTTTTTCTTCTAGCACTGTTAGCAGAGAGGCAGTGGCAGATGCTATAACCAAGTTGGCCACCAGCAGGGCTTGAGCATGGAGGGTCCCTCAAAACTATTAATCCAAATTAGCCAGAGGTGCAAAGCGGATTTACCAGCAGTAATAAAGCATTCATCTGCAGATTTAGCTTAACTGCCTTATGAGCGGAATTAAGCCATCCTGAAATCAGGTTACTTTAATTCTGAGTAATAACATGCCCACAAGATTTTGATGGGGTGTAACTAATCCTTTTAAGGCTAATTCAGATGCCAGGTTTGTCCGCCTGCAGACAAGGCTGTGCTTTATCTCACACTGCTACTCGGCTGTAGAGCTGACTGCGTGGTAACTATGCTACCCAGGAAGACCAGAATGCCATGGGTTTGCCACAAGGTTGTCCAGCCTTTCAAAGGTTGGAGGATTATGTGCCAGGTTTCAGTCACGGCAGTATCACGGCTTGGCTCCCGGAACTGTGCATTGTGCTGATTTTTCTCTCTGTTACTTCCAGCCCCAGAGAGGGTAGCAGAAAAGACAACAGGCCAGGCAGAGCTGCCTGAAATGCCAGGCTCTGTCTGATGTCCACCAGTGGGGCTTTTCTGACCTAGACAGTAGGACCAGAAATCCCTGAACAACGGGGATTCTTTATACAGAAAAAGAAATTTACACAAAATGAAACCTCAAAATGAAAACATAAAAAGGTCTGGTTAAATTTCTGCATTTGATAAGTAACAAAAAATATGAAAAGCAAAAGTATTTTGTAGTCTTATTCACTAAACCACTGAAATGGTCTGGATTTCTACTCTAGAGGCTAAGACCCATTTACAGAGAACTTGCCTGTTATCTCTATTACTTTCCAGAGGACTTAACTCTAGAAACTTACTTTCTTTAAAGTCATGTTCATTTTAAAAACTGTATTTACCCTTTTATGGTTTTATGCACCAAAACAACCTACAAGTTTTATGTTGAGGGGTTTTCTTCTTCCACACTCAAATATATTATTAAAATAATGAGTAAAAGTCTGGCATTGTCTGGAGCATTACTGGAAATTGCAAGGGCTGTTTACTGTCATATAATAATTAAAATGATTTGACTTTTAGGTTTTCAATAAAGTCTTCTCTTTGAAATGCTAAAATTGAAGCTAAATGGGAGTTAAAACACTATGAAAAAACCCCAGGAATCATCAGCTTAAAATTATTGTCTTGAAAAAACACTGTCCAGTGACAACACCACTTCACTAATCCTCCAGTCACTGCATCTTCTAGCCTAGCTGGGAAGAAGTGAACATCTGATCTTAAAAAAAAAAAAAATTAAAATAATTTATTTCAAAATCTGAACCAAACTAAAGCAAAATCTTAAGATCTTACAAATAAAATGGAAAGAAAGGGGAAATGAGCAGGAGTTGCTTGTTCCATCTTTAATTCACTCGTATAGGCCTGCTTATGTTTTGGAAAAGGTCTGTTGTTATGTCCAGGTTGATTTGTTCCTCTCTAGTTGCAATTTTTGTGATAGGTAAGAAGTGATAGAATTTGGTTCACCTCCCTCTTCAGTTCAGATGTTACTGCCCCCATCTCACTCTCACCTATTCAGAGAAGGAATGTCGTGCACAGCATGCTATTATTTTTTGTTCAAGTGAAAGGACATGTTATTTATAAAACATGCTCACTTTTCCACACCTAAAGGGCAAAACTGAACCTTTTGACTTTCCACCTTTCCAGATGTGAAATTCCAGATCAGACACCAACCTAGAACAACTTCTTTTTATAGGCCATCTCTTCACCTCTCTTCTGTTCTTTTCTTGCTGCCAATAAATTGCATGAAAAGCAGTTCTGGCTGTCTGAGGACTCTGTCTCCGAAAGAGTGGGGAAGGTCTTGAGTCTTTGACTTCTTACTGTATCTTGGTACGAAAAGACTTTGTAAAATAAGAAAGGCAAACAAGTAAACTTATTTTCCAATATAGGGCAGTTGGATAAAGGAACAAGTCACACCTGATCAACCCTCCCATTAGAAGAAATCAGGTCCAATTGACCTAAATTTTCTAATTTGAGACTGGATACAATTCTACTTATGCCTCAAGCATTTTTATGATGCTGAAAGTCTTGCTCCACCAGCCTGCCCATGTTGTGTTGTCTAGCAGTATAAATCAGTCCTTGGTCTGATTTATATTGCTAGTCCACAGTCCCCTTGGTCAGCTGTGGACATCCTCTAGTGGCTGCTTCATGCTCTGGTCAGCTTTGGTGATACTAGAAATACACACAGGTTCTACATTCTGATACCAGAAGTAACATGTTGGTAGATACAAAACAGGCTCCAGACTCAATTTATTTTAGTTCTTTGAAGGACATATATTCTCCCCCCCCAGTTCCTTCAGGTTCCTACTCACAAATTCATGTTTTCTTTGAGATCAGAAAAAAAAAAAAAAAAATTTTGCAAAGTCACGGGCATTGATGATATCCACCTTTCTTTCCCTTGTTCATCCTCTGTGGTGGTGCAAGCCCTTAGGCTGTGTGGCAGACACTTTAGGACAATAACATGATATGTTCTGTGAAGTACCTGGAAAGGGATGTCTTTGCATAAAAACAACAGATTATACTTAAGGGCAGCAGAATCTCCTACTATCACTTCCCTTGCTACCTTCACTCCAAAGTGTCTTGCTTTGTGGTGATTTCCACTCACTTCAGCCAAGAGCAGTTATTTTCAGTCACTGAGAAGGGTGGAAACTCCACATTGTCCACCTTTCAAGGAAACATCTCATGGTGACACAATGGAGAAAGTCTTTTGTAAATAGATTTACCTTGTCTCAAAGCCATAAAACACCCACAGTGAGAAGAATGAAAAGCAAAGTTTTGAATGCTGTTAAGTATTTAGTATTAAAAGACATTCAGTATTTTAAGTATTGAAAGTTTGAAGTTGAACCCTTGAGGTAAGGAGATAACAACCCACAGCTAAGTGAGGAAACAGAAGTTGTGAGCAGAAAGAAAATACTGAAGGGCAGTGGGAACAAGAAAGACCTTGGCAATGCCAGAAGAGGGTGAAGGTACCTCAAGATTAGGTACACCAAAGCACAGAGGCTGGGAAACAAGCAGGAAGAAGTAGAGCTCTGCATGTATTGCAAAGCTACAGCATCACTGGAATAACTCAGAGGTGGTGGGACAGGCTTGCATGGCTGCAGTGTTATGATAGATACAGGCTTTTCAGGAGACAAGGAAGATGAGGTTGGCTTGTCTCTACATGATGAAGCAGTCTTAATGTATGCAGCTCCTGTATGGGATGGATGATGGGCTGGGTAAGATTTTGTGTTTCAGAGTCAGAGGAGAGCTTAGTGAGGATGGCATTGTGGTAAGACCGTGTTACAGGCAGCCCAAACAGGGTGAGAAAGTGGCTGAAGCCTTCTTTAAACAACTCAAGAAAGTCCCTAGATCAGAGATCCTGGGGTTTATGGGGTGTTTCAACCTTCTGACATTTGCTGGAAGACGAAGAATGTGGGATGAAAACAATCAAAGAGGTTTCTGGATGGGATCAGGGATAGCTTCTTGGCAGAGGTACTCAGTGGGGCAACCAGGGATGATGCAAAGTTTTATCGACTATCATAAATAAAGAAGAAATGTCGGGAATGTGATAATCAGTGTCAACTACTATTTTAGTACCCATGAAATAGTGGAGTGGAAGATCCTGAGGGGAGTGAGGGGGGAGAATAGCTGGGTACAGACCTCAGGATGCAGGCAAGCAGGCTTTGGTTCATTCAGAAAGTGGACAGATGGGATCCCATGGGAGGAGCTCTGAAGGTAAAGAGTTCAGAGAAACCTGGTGGGCACAAGAGGCAACAGATGGTCTCATTTTCAATCACATTGAAATAAAAAAGTTTCCAATGGTGTATACGGGAAAAAACTTTCCCATGAGTACAACTGAGCAGCGGAACGAGTTGCTCAGAGAGGCTGTACAATCTCCATCCTTGGAGGTTTTCAAGTCCTGACTAAATAAAGCTCTGAGCAACCCGGGCTGACCTGAGAGCTGGTCATGCTTGGAGCAACAGGTTGGGTCAAAGGCCCTGTGAGGTCCTTTCACACCTAAATTACCCTGTAATGCTATGAACATGGGGGGCCTGGGGGAATCAGTTTACTGTGAGAAGATCTAACACCAAAAATGTCAGCTCTGTTCATCCTGACCTGAAATATTCATCTTGATCCAGCTTTCTGGCAGAATAGTGACACACAAGTAATTCACTTTTAAAGATGACATGCAAATCTTAAAAGCAAAGTCAGTGGTAGGAAAGAATTGGTTGGATCTGTCTTCTATTGTGGAGATGACAAGTGAAATTCAGCTCTTGATTGATAGGTAAATACTGTGACCACTAGACTCTTCGCCCAAAGGCTGTGGAAGGGAGTTTACATACACTGCTCCAGGACCAAGGTGAACCAGCTAGGAGGGAGAAAATGCTGTCTCTGTCTTTCACAGTGTCAGGTGTACCCACACCAGACTGTTACTGTTAGCAGGTGACTGCTATAAAGCCACAAGCAGCGGGTCAGGCAGGTTGCGTGTTTCAGTTCTAGACCATCTCACCATCACATTTTCATGTGTGGAGATTTTCAGATCTTACAGTGACTCACCACCTGTAAAAGCAGACAACCTAATGGAAAAAAAGAGCAACCCTTTAAATGTTGGGGTTTTTTTCCACAGGTCTGTGGCATAAAGAAAGTTTTAAAAATACTTGAAGCAGGACTTGACTTTTTGTTCTGTTAACTCTTTCTTGTGCCACCACAAAGCCATTGTTAAAGCACAAGCAGAGATAGACTAAAGAAATTCAGCGTGTTGTGCTTCCAAATGTCACACCAGGAAGCTAACAGCCGATCTTCCCTGCTTGCTTGCTGAGGAGTTACACTGACAGTGAATTCAGCATCATCAGTGATGCAGGGACAAGTGATCCCTGAGCACTCTGAACTCAGACAGAGCTGAGGTTAGAAGTTGCCTGGTTTAAGCTGGGTTGTTGAACAGCCCTGTCCTGGAGTTCCAGAGGGGCTGGTGTTCAGCAGAAATTGTCTAGCAGGTGAAGATGAAAGAAGCTTCAAAGGAGGGAAAAGAGATTCTGGAAACCCCAGATTTCTTAGGTACATCTCACCGGTGTGCAAGGCTTCAGAGAAAAGAAGAATAAGAAAATATGAGGATTTTTAAAAAAGTAGAATAAAGTACAAACTGGATATAACAAAAATGGATCAAATCAGACTTAAGGTGATAGCTGCTTCTGTGACATAATGCTTATCCAGAACAAGGAAAATGCACATGATATGCTCGCTACCTGCTCCAAGATTACTGTGATGGAGATTCCTTTTGTACAAACATGTTGTGTACAGTTTGTGTGCTAAAACTGTAAGAACTCCTTAAGCTGAGAAAGTAACGGCCAGTGGTATTAAAACTGGCTGGGAAGAGGTTGCTGACAGAGTACATGGAGGATATTCTTGAACTGATCCTACAAAATGTTTTCATGACTTGTTTTAACACAGAGAGAAATAAGTGTATTGATGGCACTTGCTGTTACTGTCAAACTGGGAAGCATCATCAGCTCAGAGGAGGTCTGCAACAGCAGCAAGAGGTTAAAATAACACAGTTCTCGTGGCAAAGGCACGCTCTTATGTACACAGTGCAAGATTTTGCTGGCGTGTTAGGAGTTCCTTACTATGAAACAATGGAAGAGAAGAAAGATCACGGGGTCCTTGGTCTGCTACAGGGTATCTGGGAGCCCTCAACATGATACGTATGAAAAAAACTTTATTTGATCTTCGGACGTGCCAGGTATTTATTTATTACTGCTGGACTCAAGTGCTTCAAACTCCACTGGTTAATGGGACATGGGAACACAGTTTAAATAGTTGGGAAGCACTATGTAAGCACCACTGCTGAGGTGGGACACTGGGGAATCACACACAGCACTGCTGGCTGATGCTGTTAGTGGGATTTATCCAGCACCTGTCCCAGAGGTACCAGCATGGGTGGTGCTGGCCTTGGATAATCCTTACACATCACAGCCAATGAACCATCTAGTTAAGGTCTGAACTTGTTCCAGCTGAAGCTCATGGTAGAATTTTCACAGTGAGCTGTAAGAGCTGGTGAGCTGATGAGAAAAGACTATAAGGCCTTATTCCAGAACAGTATAGTTTAATCTTTTCCATCAATATCAGTATCTCATTTAATAACATGCAAGTTTAAGGAACTGCCTATGAGTTTTTCTTTTTTGTTAATGTGTGAATTTCCTTTGATCTCATTTGAAAGATATTCTGGAGGATTTTATAGTAAACAGTGAAAAGGAAAAAAAAATCTTATCTTCACCATCAGGGAGAGTGAAAAATGAGATCTAGGGATCAGAAAACATCACTGACTCTCTTTTACAAGATACTGAAGACTTTGTGAAAATGCACAGAAAGCTCTCACAACTTTCCATTGTCTGACCCAACAACTTAAACTTTCACTCATAGCTAGGCTCTGATTTCTCCAGATAATTAAATTAACTGATTTCCCAAAAGAGATCAGCCAGCCCTAGGGAATGTGTAAGGTTCTCGGTATTTCTAAAACATTAAAAAAAAAAATTAAAACTGTTTTTAAATCCATCTACTTAATTTAAGTGCCCACACAGTATTATGACTGCTTGGCAAATCTAGCTCCAGCTGTGCTGTTAACACCCTTTGCATCTGGCTCTTCATAGCATCAGAGGGCACCACAACAAACAGCTCATGTAAAAAAGCTTATATATAAAGATATAAATTCCATCCAGGTTCCACATAACAAAAGAAATGTCTATTATTTTATGGTTCTAATCTCTTCCTGTCCAATGTTACCTACCAGCGTGTGCTGTCCAAGAGCGTGCTGTTGAGTTAGGACACTCAGTTGCTGATGCTGGTCCAGGATTCCAGTCGAGATGTAAATTAGTCATTGGCAAAGAGTCATTATATTGAAATAATCCTGCAGGCATTTGCCCTGTAACATCACTGGGAAATAAAAGTGTTTGCTGAAAGTCAATCTCCACTTAAAAAATTTACAATATCATTTCACTTTTTGTGTGCCTGGTAAGGGTGTGGGTTATTAATTTTTCTGCATTCGGATGAATCTCCACTGAAGCTGAAGCTGGTGAAACTCAAGGCAGTGGGTGCCTGACAGCCGTTGTTAACAGCAGCAAGAAAGCAGGAGTAATTTGTTAGGAGCGAATCAGTGACAAAGTCACAGATTTCCCATGGAGAAATACAGCCTTTATATCAGCTATATATCTTCTTTTTACATCCAATTCCAATTTTCTTGTTCAAAGAAGGTCTCCTTAAGCCCTTGCATTTCTCCTGCTCCATTCCCCATGGTTCACAATTACAATAGTGAATGTAAGCTACAATAAAAAGGTCATTTTCTTCTTTCAGCAACAGTAACACAAGTGGCTGCATTTCCTGATTCTGGATTAAGTTCAAGATTTCGAATACGACTGGGCTCGTTTCTGATTAGAAAGTTTGATATTTATCACAGACTTTCCTGTCTTCCATATCCAGTGTGAGAGAGATTGTAAAAAGGTAAACTGAAAGGAACCATTCTTTTATTCAGCAATTAACCCCATCTGAGTAAATAATACGGTGTTGTGCACTTGAGCCTTTGCTGTTATGCACTGAATTCAGAATTCAAAACGGCTTCAAAGCTGCGTTCGTGAAATGATGACAAGATGCTGCAGAAACAGCTTTTCATGTGGAATATAATGCAAGTATTGTGTTACATAGTACAGTAACAAATAGAGTATAGTTGTAATGATATAGCAGATAAAGTGTCTGGAAGTACTTACCTGAGGGAAACTCAATCTTATTTTACTTCAGGGCCTGAGGCTTATAAACACGGTGTATGGTCTTGAAACTTAAATAGTAGAGGAATCATCTTATTGGGGGGGGAGGAGAAGGCAATGTTTCTTATTACAGGCAAATAAAATCTCTATGCCCAAATGCAAGGCAGAAATAGTCCAAATTCCTTCAGATGGTGTCTCAGCTTGACTTCTTTTCTTCAACAGGCTCACAAAGTCTCAGAGGAGCAAAGTAATGCCACGAGCTATCCTGGAAGGAGAGTGGCACAGCTGGGCATGGGATGCAGTGGAGAGCCACATGGCGAGGGCTAGACTGGGAGGAATGGAGGTGGCTGGAGGTGGGAAGCAGGGTCCAGCCCTTGGGGAGGTCTCTCGGTCCCACCTGCGTATCCGGCACTGGAGCCACAGCACCCATGGAGATACCCCCATGGCTTTAAATAACCTACTTCAGGGTGTGAGGCAGTTTAAGCACAAGACAGAGCAGTAGGAATGGACAACTACGCCTATTGTAGTAAATAAAGCAGGACCAGGGTACGAGCTCACACGTACATGAATCATTTAATTCTTTACATGCACCCAGGAGTGGCTTTGACCTGTTCTGTTCAGTCCCATCTCGGGCATTGCCGGGACGTGGTTCAAGGCCTGAGAGGTCTGAGTGTCACCTCTCGCCTGCTGAGAGGTGCTCTGAGCATTTCTTCTCTGTTACCCGATGCTTAGTTACATGAGTGAAGAAAACTGGTGATTAAATGGCATCTCATTCCATCCTGCTCCTCAGTTAAGTCTTTGCATGGCCAATCTGCCACCGTAGATGTTTCACGCAACTAAAAAGTCCCTAGCAATGGTATTAAATACTCAGTGGAACACGTGTTTCTCCTGTTGAGTCATTTTCTGATTTGAAATGTGAGGATTTCTACACCTGGTAGGATTAAGAAAAATATATGTAACACAGCTGTAAAGATTCTTAATATCTGTGTAATTATCTGATTGAGTCTTTTAATCCTGTGAAATTCTTGGCATCTTTGCAATGAAGCAATGTTAGATATACTAAGTGCCTTAGAAATACTAAGAAAAAGACCACAGCACTTATTTGTGTATGGAATATTATGTCATGAATGGATCCAAGCAAGTCAGTCACTAAGAAAAACATGCTTAAAGAACACAGAAAGGAAAATTCCATTACCTTGGACTTGTGAATTCATTTTTTCCCATTAATTTGTTTAAATAGTTTTTTACTCTGTAAATTGAATATGAATTCAAGTGTTAAATGAGATGCCTTGCTTGTGATTTGTCATTCATCACATCAGGGTTATTCCCTCCAGAAACACTTGTGAAGTGACTGAACTTTTGTTTGCTAAGATATTTTTCTGTAAGACC
Source organism: Megaceryle maxima (assembly GCA_024605025.1). Classification (NCBI taxonomy): domain Eukaryota; kingdom Metazoa; phylum Chordata; class Aves; order Coraciiformes; family Cerylidae; genus Megaceryle; species Megaceryle maxima. Next base: position 22,682 of record JANHGN010008203.1, read on the forward strand.
TGAGCACTACGCTGTTTGCAGTATACAGACAGAAGGGAGTGAACGCAGCCAGCGCGACATCGTTAAACCACGTGTGATAGAATGATGAAGAGACTGGAAACTGATTTCCAGAGTTTCTTAGGATTTTGAAATTTTGTTTCATTTTTAAATGAAACGATCTGCAAGGTGAGGAAATTTCTGCCCAATTTAAACTTTTTGGTTTTAATAAAACAAAAAGTTTTGGGGATTTTTAATTGGAAAAAAAATATTTTTAAGTGAAAAATCAGAAAGGATTCACTCAGAAAATGTCAAAGGAGTCACTTTCAGCATTCTTAGAACAATTTCCTCTTAATTTCTAACAAAAGTTTTAAGAAAGCTCAGACAGTGCCATGAAATCTTCCAGTTTTGACAGATCTTCATTTTTCCCATGGACACTCTGTCCATCCCCATCTCCTTAACGACTCTAGCCCGAGCAAGGGTTTGCAGAGAGATGTATTTTGTTATTTCACTATTTGATTTCAGGTGGCAGATAAATCAGGTTACTGTCTTTGCCACAGTCTATTGGTCTGAACCCGCTCAATCCACACGTTCCACATGGAGTCTGCAGTTGCAGTCAGTAAGAGAAGCAAATGTCTCTGTGAACAGAAAATAAATACTATGCGACATTTTTTTGACCAGGCAACACAGAGCAGTTATCTCAGTGCTGACTTTGGGCTATAATCAACTCTGGGCTGGAGGAATGAGAGCATTTTCATTTCATACTTGTTCTCTCCAGTGAAGTTATTGAAAAGGTGTCAGATAGCGACTGTGAGCAATTCTCCAAACCTGAACAAACATCACCAGGGTTTATTTCCTGCACTCCAGAGGCAGTATGCCTGTGGGCCACCAGACAATCACAGCATTAGCTCATTTCTGGACAGAAACAGGCTTCAGGGAAGGCCTTCAATGTACGTTCAATGCATCTAGCTATCAGTCCCTGAGTCACACAGCCACTGGTGTCTGGATCTACTTTGCAACTTCACTTGATTTTGCAGAGGAGGACTCAGATCTCTCATCCCGCTAAAGTCCAGATGTGGAAATCACAGGTGTGCTTAAAAAATAAATCTGTTTAATACAGAAATATCAAAATAAGATCCTCTATGCCTATGAAATAATTCTACCCAGATTTCCAAGGTGTTTTGGTTATTCTTTTATACACTTACATTGTTGGCCAATATTTTACTTCCCTTTTATCACTTGTCCAACAGCTGCTGGGGACCCAGAGGAGGTGAAAATACAGAATTCCCAGGAGAATGCCAGTAAAGCTGGCAGCAGAATGCCTTGCAGATGAAGGAACAGCACAGCATAAAGGCTGGAAGCTGATGTTAGGTGAATTCAGAGTAGTAATAGGCTGAAAAGCTTCAGCAACAGAAGACCTATCTCTGCTCCCTTCCTGAGCAGCCCCTTGCTGTGTGGGTTTAAGGAACTCATGTGTCCCCTTTCATTTCACAGCATTTACTGCACTCATCTTTAGATATTCTGTGCTTCCCACCTGCCAGCTGCTGGGTGCGGCTGACAGCGCCTGGCTGCAGTTCAGTCCGCTGAAGAGTGACCACAGCAGAGATGAGTGTGGTGTCACTGCGCGGTGGTCTGGACGGAGGTGCCCCCAGCACGGTGGTGGATACCACTGCAGGGGCAGGTAGCTCACAAAGTGATGTGGGCTGCATACAGACGAAGGAATTTAGTCCGGGGTTTTGCATCCTTCCCCGAGTGCTGTTCTCTGACTCCTCTGAGGCAAAAGCAGTGAACTGCTGGGTCGAGCTACAATAAACAAAGTGATGGGATATTAAAAGATTGGAGTCAGGCTTTATAAGGGGATAAAACTCTTATTAGACAGTTTAATACAGCTGTGAAAAAGCAGACTTATTAACAGCCACGTGGCCTAAAATGATCCCCATGCACAACACTGACATGTATTTTTTTACAACCAGAGGTAGCAACTTTCATACAGGTTCTCCATACCTTTTATTCTGCTGAATTTAAAAAAATAGAGGATTTTTCTTTATTCCCAGTGTTTACTTATTGGCTGCTTCTCTTGAGATTAGAATTTTTAGGAGCACATATGGTACACTTCTATTAAAATTTACATGTGTGATTGCTCAGACTCAGCTGAACTGAACAAATTCCCAGGTAGATGAACTATTGCATGCCCTGCCCCGGTCAGGGAGCATCCACCAGTCATGCTGGTGAAATGTACAGATATCCAACTGGCATTTTTAGCCCATATGAAAGAATGCCTATGTGTTTTGAGGAAGAAAGATGGGGAATATGTCTCTATCAGTACTGTAAGAGCCCACCTATTTTTGATGAGTTTACTTCTACATTCCCAGTGAACTGGCCAACGCAGGTAATACTGAGAACACATCTGTTCAGAGACCTGGAGAATCATGAGGAATAGTAAAAAATACGTATAACCTGTGCCCAGGAGTACCTCAGCATGTACAAATGGCAGGCACCTCGCCCAGCTGGGGCTGTTGGCGACAGGGTTTAGCAAGGTGCGGAAAAGAAAATCCTATCTTTTCTTTCTGAGCCATCATCCCTACCGTGGCATTATTTCCTTTCCAGCACTTAATCCATCCTCACTTTCTAGGGAACTGGGGAGGCAGTGAGGACACCCATGCTCCTCTGGGCTTACCCTTGCTCTCAAACTCTCCTCCTCTCCCACTGCCTTCTAGGTTCCAAATCACACTGCCTTGCTCTCTCTCCATATTTTAGCCTCCTCTGGCCTGTCTGGAAGGATGAGTTTCTTACCAACTGATTGGTCTTGTGACCATGAAAGGATCTTCCAATGCACACGCAGAAGGAAAAGACTTACAGACTCTACCACAACACTTTATTTCCTAAAGGAGGGGTTGTCTGATCTGTAATCATAAACACTTGTGGACCCAATTATCCTTTCTTGTTGCCAACCTATTTTGATAGCTGTACTCCTTTCCCGTTTGGTTTTACAGCTTCCTGAGAGGTGCCCTATACTAGGTAAGTCCTGTGTTACTCCAGGAACAGCTCGAACTGATGGCAGAGTGGAGCATTCAGTGCTCTTAGAGCTGCTCTCTTACAAATATGCAGCACTCAGCAATGTGTTCAAGCTCATCACTATTATTTCCATGGAAGTGTCACCAGGGGACAATGAGGAGGGCTAAATACTGCTCTGGTACTTGCGTGGGAATTGAATTTCGAGCTCAGCCCTGGCCACTGGTGATTAAAAGGATGTAGCTGAAGGAACAATGATATACTGGTTTTCATGGTGACACTGGCAGGCCGTTTGTAAAACAGGGATAATGATAATTTAACCTTTGTAATGCACACGGGGATCTTCGCATGAAATGCAATTTATATGTGCAAAGTGTTTTTATTACTAATAAAAGATACAGTTCTGTCAAACTTTGGAGGAGAGCATTCTTGTTTTCCTTCTTTCCTTCTGTGCTGATGGGGAATTGCTGATCTCTGATGGCAGTAGGATGAGTGATTACGATTCAGTGTGTTTGCTGCACAGGAGAAGTTGGAGTTAAAGCTTGGCTTGGAAATAGGAGAATAGCCGTGTCAGAAACCTTGATTTTTGAGGAATGGAAATAACAAATAATGTTTGAAATATATATTGCAAACAATGGCAAGGCTGAGCATTTGCTAGTTGTTTTGTTATGGTTTGTCATAAAACGAACAGACAGGCAGAATAATGGGAATAGGCAATGATAAATTCTTCCTCTGCAATGTGGGATGCAGGAGTGTTTCTCCTGCTGGGACAAGACTCAGATGTGCACCATTTCCAGGCAATCCTGGCTAGTTCTGCAGAGGAAACCCAGGCTCAAAGTCAAGAGGGAGCCTCAAAATGCTCCAGAAAGGCCGCAGAGCAACCTCTCAGGGGACCAAAGCTGTGGAGGACACCTGCCACATGATACAGGTCCCGCCCATATGACCAAGGGAAGTTGTATTTGCATTGCTTGGGTTTGGCAAAAATTGCCTATTGCTTAACTGAAAATATCATTATCTCCAATATGAAAGTATTAGTGTTTGGAACATTCCCAAGCGATCGTGCTTAATGACAACCCTTGGCAGTCTCTAGCAGACACAACATTTCAGCAGTGACCCTTTGCAGCTAGGACAGTATAATGAAAGAAACAAAAGGTTTTGTATGCTTCTCCCTGAATATCATGAAAGAATTAGCTTTTAGTGAGGAAAAATGTGTAAAGATCAGCCCTTTCAGCTATTTCTTACCTGGAACCTGACTCTTCTCCCATGCAAGTTGATGGCAAAATCCCACTGCTTTATATGGGATCGGATTATGCGCTAATCTCTCCGGGCCAAGGGAACTCAGTGTTGCCAGCATGAAGGAAATGGCAAGTTATTGCTTATGCAAACAGTCACATTTGGCCAAACAACAGACACAAGCTTACAGATTGTTTTAATGTCAAAGGAAATTATGGTAATAATTACAACCCGTGCTGCACGATAAATGACTGCTGGAGATCCTTGCAAGGGTATCCGAAACAGGAAAGAATTTCGCAGCCACTGAAAGAAATTTGCTTCCACTTGTGGCAAAAAAAGAGACATTATTCACAGATAGAGGAATGAGACACAGGCTCGGCGGGGGATAGTTAGGAGATAGAGATATCGCAAGGTAATCGGGCAGTAATGTTCAAAGGAATACATTTCTTTTAAATACATGATTTCCTTTTTATTGTGATTAAATTCTTCTAACAACAGGATTGTTTTAACCTTGCCAATATGCTGTCAGTGTCAATTTTATTTAAAAGAAGAAAATAAACAAAAGGCTATTATTACAAGGAATTTGAGCTGAAATGACGAAGCTTTATTGCTTATATGATTGTAAAATTAAAGGTTGTGTGTGAAAGGGAAATCCTGGCACATATTCATACATTTCATAAGAGCTTTTGGACTTGCCATATGTACCCCTGTGACAATAATATCATCAAATAATGGAAATATTGTATATCTATTGGAGAATAGCAATTTAGTAACAAATTTATATAGACTTATTACAGATTGTCAGAAGCAAGAATAATGGACATAGTACAAATCCAAACCATATGTTCCATGAAAGAGTATGTCCTTCCAGCATTTTTTAAAGCTATAAATTATCTATCACACTACCAATAAAGTACTGTAGAGGTAAGGTCGTGGACCCTGAAGCACTGACATTTAATTCAAGATCCAATCCCTGCAGCTTAGCACTTCATCCAAATTTCCAAATGCGGAGGGGAACTCTTTTTTCCTTTTCCTCTGATGTTTTCCCACAGGCTGCTCTGCTTGCTGATGTTTCCATGATAATATTCTTTGCATTCTGACAATTTACATTTAGTAGCTCTACTACAGTAACAGGAAACTTTTAGATGATCTCCTCTGTGTATGCATAGGGGTGCTGGGTATGCTCTGTGTCCCCACAAGCTTTCACTTGTCTGGGCCACTGGAAAATTCCCCCACTCGCAACTAACTGAACACGATAGTCTGGGGGTAGTGGTGTCCCAGGTCTGGACTTCATATGTGAGGTAAAGAGCTTTCTTTGGCAGGAGAAGGGGCAGAGTGGCCCGAGGGCCAGGCTCTGCAGCAGGGATCTGGGTCCACGAGGAGGCTTAACATCCACAGAAATGTTGCACCGATACTGTGCGAGCTGGAACGAGCAGCGTGCCCGGTCAGCAAAGACAAGCAGAGTAAAAATAATAGCAATGGGGAAAAACAAGCAAACAAACAAAAGAGAAAAGAAGGAAATGAAAAGAAACTGCAAAATTCTGAAAGCTATTTTTCATGACATGCAGAAGAGTCTGGGGTAGCTTTGCTACCACTGGTTTTTATTTGTGCTCCTCTTGCTACTCCCTAGTCCTGGCCCAATCCCCCTGTGAACGATTATGGATTGCATTCTCAGGTGGGGGAGATCAGCCCGGCTGCATCGCGCCCAGATGGCAGTACCGCTCCCTGGGGCTGCTAGTGCCAGTAATGTGGTCAGCCAGCCCTCAGACAGAAAAACTGAAAAACAGAAACTGCTGCTCTCAGCATATTCTGGCTTTAAAAAAGTCCTGCTTGCTAAATACTTGAGCCTCACTGTTCCAGTAACCCTAATTGCTCCTCTTTTCAGATATTTCTCCGTTATGCATCGCACTGAAACAGCACCGGGCAAATGGGCTGTGGGTTGAATAAGAAACCCAAACATGGCAACAGAGAGGGAACCATCCAAGACAGCGTTACTTTGAGACTCTATGGTCTCAGACAGAGACTGTTTTGCTCCTCGTGTGGTATCAGACTCTTTCCTTCCTCCAGGCTTCTTAGTTTACCGGCAAGCCAGATGACCTCCACTCTCAGAATTTCCTCGCGTGTGAGAATTGCAGAAGGGCAAACGACGCCTCAGAATTTTTCCTTCTCTTCTTGAATTTTTAAAAACCTCACAGGAGCAGCTATTTGTGCATGGATTTGCAATTCTCCTACCGGTACTGATTCATCACACTCAGTTCTGTGAATGAAAGCTCTCCCATCCCAGAAGCAGCTGTCAATTCACATTCCCTCCTGTTAAATAAAGCAAAACTGTCAGCCTTATCCAGTTAGTTATTTACTCACAGTGTTTTATTGTATTCCTGTGACTATAGCTGGTCTTTTGTGGGAGTAATTTGTTTTTTTTTCTCCTGACTGTTACTGCACACAATCATCCCAGTTTGCATTCCAGGTCAGGAATGCTCCAGGGGTAGCTCTGCAGCTCACTGACAGGATCATCACTGCATGTAAAATGCTCTGAAGACATTTTGCCATTTCTTTGTTTTTCCCCTCTTGGTTAAAGTATGGAAACCTCTGATTAATTCAACCTTTGGAAGGCTCATTTGTGGCAACTATAACTCTGTCAGAGAGGTGCCTCTTGAGGACTTTGAGAGCTGGATGCGTTCAACTTTGTTTCTCATTCCTGAAGTACAAATATTCACAAAGGCACCATTTGCACGGAGTTATGATACCCATCTGCACGTTTTTCTTTCTTTGGGTGAGGGGGAAGAAACTCAGATGTGAGGAGCTGAAGGGAAGGTCAGAGATAGAGATGGTGAAGAGGACTGAGATGAGTAAAGGCTCTTCCATCCTTCATGCTGAGCCCCCTCGTGCCACCTGGGCACAGGCTTGCTCCTGTTGCGAGACATTTTACCTTGACAGAATGGTGGGAACAGGGATGACTGTAATGGGGACAAAGACAGATTACTTTAAAACTTCTTCTTGTTGGTGGTTGTGCTATGAATACAGATCCTCTGTAGCTATGTTTCTGAAGAAAAATATCTTTATTGCTATTTTATCTACTAATTTCCCCTCAGTTTCATAACAGAACTCAGTTCAGGTGGCTGAGCATAACCCGACTGGATTTGATTTGGGCTGGCAGGGAAGCGTTGGGATCATCTCAGGGTTTTGTCATTCAGCTCACACAGATCAGCAGATGTGCCTAAGCCTTTCAACAAATTCTCAGGGAACTACAAACTCGGCAGTTTTGACACAAACAGTAAAAAAGCCAGTATTTCTCCATTTTTCATGACCAGTGGTCTCGCAGTTGTCGGTGGGGAGTGCTTACAGCTCTCAGCACAGTGAGGTCAGTAGGAACACAGCACCTCTGCTATAAGGCCACAAGAAGACAGATACTAAAATGCTGCTGCTTGCCCAAAGATTCCTTGATGATGAATAACAGGCAAACAGCTCATACATCCTAACACATAGGAAATATTTGTATAAATAAAGCAGACCCATATATAGTGCAAATGCTGATGAATAATTTTGTCGATCGCAGCTCTCTCACGCTTGTTTTAGGTTTCAGCAGAGCTGCCAAAAATTCAGCCTTCACGGGAGTTCATGGGAACATTTTCTTTGGTTTTGGTCCGTGTGGATTTTGACCCAGTAAACTTGTGAATACTGCAAAAATCCCAAAACAAAGCCTGTTCAGAGCTCTTGGACTCCACTAATTTTCCAAACTGAAGCTGACCCGAGCTGGAAACATCATCAATATGTTGGTGCAGAGCTAGAATATAACCCAGGCTCTTCTCAAAACCTCTGGCGTCCAGGAGAACACCTCAATCATTGTGACCAAATTTCCGTGTGTGTTTGACAATAGTTGTTGACTAAAGCACGCTAAATATTTCTAAGGTTCCCTGAAACAATTTCTTAACTCCATAAGGTAACTGGGTTTCTCAGCAATGCTTTTCTGCAGTGTTTTGGCAATCTAAAAAGGGAATCATTATTTATTTCTTAAATGGAACTCCCACACTGAACACCTCCGTGTGGTGAGGAACACTTGTGTGAGTCGTTTTCCCTGTCTCAGATACATGCCATTGCATTTTGAACAATTTCCTTACGAAGATTTTTTCCCGGAGATTAGAGGATGATGTGCTGAGCCTGACTACCAGAAAAAAATGTTCTTCAAATCATTACTGCTGGGTTTACCAACAGAGTCATTTTTTATTTTTAATAGCAAACCACTGTTTACCAACATGAAACTTCTGAGCAACCAAAGTGACCTATGAATTGTGCAACACACCCAGCACTGTGTATGTGTATGTGTGCACGTGCTAGTAACCTTAGAGAAGATCTCTGCAGCATCGGGAAGGTGTCACTGTAATATCTCACCTGGTAAATTCTTTGTTATTAGATTTTGGAGAGTATTTGGTGTTTACTTGGATATGAACTTTATTATGTGGAGTCAAAACTGAACAGAAGATTGGAAACAAATGCTAACGGTAAACAGCAATATACTGAATTGGGGGGGAGTCTGCAAGGATTATGACTGATCCTGATTTTATTTAATGACTTTATTTACACTATAGAAGGAACTTTAATTTTAATTTTTTAAACAGAAAAGCCCAGCATGGTGAAGTAGTTAACAAGATGATTTTTATATTACTGAAGGTTGGCAATGCACTACCAGCTCTCCTGTCCCTCTGTCTCGGGGACCAGTTGTGTTTCGCGTGCCTGCAAGGTGCTGATTTCCCAGCACAAGCTGCAAAGTGCATATGAAATCAATGGGACCTGGGAAATGAGAACCTTTATTGCTTCTCTCCTTCCTGTTTTGCTGCCTTGGGCGATTGCTGAGTCTTCCTCCTTAGTCTTCTCACCAGTGAGATCGTAGAAACCCGTTCTCCAAAGGGACTTTCAGGGTTGGAAATATGTGCAGGAAACAGGGCAATTAGATTCAACTGAGAGAACAACACAAACTACTATGTCTCAGGAAAAATCATCCTAACCACATAATCAGCAGGACGGAAATACTTGGAAGCCATTGAGTTTATAACGATTTAGAGCAGACAATGGGTAACAATTCAGATATGACCTAGCAAGAGCTTGCCGCAGCAAAGGTGCAGTTGTGGTTGTGCATCATGTACACGGAAGCATATTGTCAGTTCTCAGACAGGTGATTTTCCCTCTCAAGGTGCTAGGAAAGAATTTCCTCTGGGATTAGATGCTCAGCACAGTTCTGGGTCCTTGGTTTGAGGGCTCACTACGAAGTCACTCACTTTTCACCTTCTCAATATGTGAGTTGTTCCACTCTCCTCTCACACCTGTCCTGACCTCCTGCATTTTGTTTATGGTTCAAGTGCTTGCAGAAGAGTTCAGGATAAAGGACTGGAATAGAGATGAGGACTTCTTATGATATTACATCAGTTTATGCCTGACTTTCACTAAAGTGGGATTTCTACTCATTGCCCAATCTGGTCAGCGTTGGCCACAAGCTATGAATAAAGGGGAGGAAATTCCTTATTGTAACAGGAGGAGAGTAGCAGATGCAGATGCACCAACAACGTCCCGGAACAGATCTGTGTCCTTTTATCCTTCCTGACAAAATCATTATAAAGCTTGTGCTCCAGCTCATGCGGTCAGGTTGGAAAAAGCAAATGCTGCACAAGTGCTATCTAGGATCTCCTAAAACCACAGGATTAGCAGCGATGTTTGGACTGGCCCTGGACCCACACTGAATGCACGGAGGAACAGAGCCCTTTGTCACTGCTCAAGAGAGTTTAGCAGGTGCTACCCAGGATCACAATGGAGCCTTCAGAACATCAGTGCCAGGTGGAGTAAAAAGAGAAATGTCCTAGCAGTGAGGTCCCTGGAACAATGCCTGAGGAGACGCCATCAGCTTTGTCATCTGGTGAACTGTGAATATGATTACAGAGGAGGACAGCTTTTATTTCTAACCCAGCCTCCCAAGAGAAAGGAGTCACCACAAATATCTGCCTTGTACTCTGCTGAGTGTCAGTGTGAGGGTGGATGGAGGTGTTGAGGATGTGCTGAAATAAAACATTCCCCAGCAGCCTCGGCAGTGGCCTCTTGCCTTTGCTAGCCCACATTCCCCATTGCCATTGTTGGTAGCCCTTTGCTTTCCATTCTACTCTGCTTTTCACTTTCTACTGTTTACTGTACTCCCTAATTTGTCCACAAGACATTCATAACATATCCTGCGAATGTGGTGGATGGAGAGGGACCTTGGTGTGCTGGTGGACAGCAAGTTCTCCATGGGACAGCAATGGGCCCGTGTGGCCAGGAAGGCCAATGGGCTCCTGGGGGGCATAAAGAAGAAGGTGGCC
>JANHGN010008204.1:0-16079 GCA_024605025.1 Megaceryle maxima
GGGGGGGGGGGAAAAAAAACAGGCAACAAGGAGGGAATCCCTTTTTTTTTTTATAAAAATGATAAAAAAAAAAAAAAAAAAAAAAAAAAAAAAAAAAAAAAAGGGCAAAAGAAAAAAAAAAAAAAAGGCAAGCAGATTCTGTTTTGTGCCTGTGCATAGGAGGAGGGATGGTCTAAACTTACTAGATGTTTCATTTTTTAGTGCTAATATATTCTAAAAGACAAACTATATTCACTACTAAAGACACAACATTCTGTTCACCTGTTAATTGTACTAGAATTTAATTTCATTGTACATTCTTCCCATCTGCTTCCTTACCTACTGGACAGGGAATGTTAAGTTGTTACTGTATTTTGATGACAACACTGTTCAGGTCCTCCCTAAGTCAATTAGTAAAGAGACCTGACCTTAAAAAAGGGTTGTCACAGGAAAAAAAAAAGATATTTTGAGGCCATCTGGTTACATCTCAAAAATGCAGTAGTAAGGAAAGGATTTGCTTTGGGAATACTGGAAATGTTAGGATGCAAAAAATACACCACTCATCTTTGGATACTTCTTACCCTGTGCCATAGAATTGTGGTGCATATTTGATTTATCCTAATTGCTTCTCAGTATATTTATTTGCTTTCTGACTAGAGCAGAAGTGCCACATACTGAATGCAGCTTGCTTATACCTTTTGTGCCTTTCCTATGGTGTGCAATATCATAAACCTTGTTCCATGAAAACCAGCACAGAGCCAAAGCAAAACTAAAAACCACCATCCAAGCTGAATGTTGTGGCTGACGTATACTCAGTTTCTCTTGGTCATGTTTGCATGTATCTAAACATGTTTTAACATTGGCTCAGTGGCTGCCATTCACAAGAATGTATCTGAAGTGCAAGAAAAGGATTACATGGCTTCCCAGATGACGATTATGCAGCTGCCAAAGGGGATGAATTCAAGTCAAAAAAAAAACAACAAAAAAAAACAGTTGCAGCTAATTATGCTATAGTTATAAGACTCCTACAGCAGATCATCTAAGAGGCTTTTGAAGGTGTCCAGTGTATTATACTGAGTGATTTGGTTTGACTTTCTTTAAGCTCTTTGTATGTGGATACCATGACTGCATGTCTTAATGAGGAGACACTCTAATGGAGGCTGATGGGATTTAATATATGTGGCAACAAGGACAGATAGCATAACTATGGAAGACCCATTCTGCTTGTTAACAGGTGTGCAAATAGTTATTTATATATCATCTGAATGGCAGCTGCAATAAATAAGGACTTTGGCCACCCTTTTAACAGAAGCTAGTAAAGGTAACTAATGCACGCATCTCATGCAGTGGCAGCAGTGCTGTTTCCCATTCTAACATCCCCCTATATAATTACACTGTCTGCAATTGCAGTTTTCTACATAGGGGTTTTTCCCCCATCTCAGTACTTCGTTAAAAAGACTAAGGCATAGAGAGATTAGCACGACAAGCCACGTGTTACTGGCCTTTGCAGAGGATCTACTTGAGATTTGTGCTTGGTTAAGAAAGGCCCCACAATGCTCAGATTTTTGAAGGGACAAGATGATCCTTGACATCTGGGACAATTTCTATGGTGTGTTGCTAGAATCATCTCTAACATGTCTCCACAGATGCTACTAGTAAAGCTGGTTTATGTTTTTCTTGGTCCTAATCTGTAGATTAGGACAAAATATTTCTGTGGGCTGCTAATGACTCTACTCTTGTTATATAAAGGGATTCCAACAGACAGGGTTTGCGATTTAGCTCAGCAAGAACTGAAATGCTTTGAGCAGGAGCTGCTGAGAGGGATGTTACCAAATGTCTGTGATTGCCTACTCACACTCTATCCCAAACAGTTTAAGACCTGATGGCTCAGGAAATACACATACATTTTCTGTCATTTGGCATATAAGTTGCTACATGTGAAGGTTACAAATATACTTAAAAAAATAAAAATTAAAAATTATGCAGTGAGTCTCACCACCTATTAACCAGAACAGCTTTCACTTTTGAGCCCCTTTAGAAAGGAAAATAGAACAACAACTTTCATAACTCTCAGCTATAGGTGAACAAAGAAATGCAAATGCTTGTACTTTAGAAATCACTTGTGAATTTACACCCTAGGTTAGTTTGCATTTTCATTCACCTTAAACAGATGGGAAAAGAAGCCTAGCTAGCAGCAAGGTGATACATGACTTAAATACATAGCACACTTCTGTGTCTGTGATAGGAGACAGCGTTTGGTAATGTGGGAAGGTCAGTTGCACTGCCTGGTATCTAATTTATGCTAAGTGGAAAGCACTTTCATTTTATAGTACCTTGAAATGTAACAACATTGTGGGGTAGAGAATGCTGCAGTTAAAACACACTGTTGCTTTTTCAAAAGAATCCACTGACAGAACAAACCCCATTGCTTTGCATTTAAAAGGTACCAAATTATTTAAGAAAAAATGAAACCTTTGTTCAAAGTTCAGACTGAATTATCCTTATCGGTTAGCAACAATTTTCTGTGCCCTTCTCAGCAGTCAAAATAATTGCTATTGTGTTGGTTATGAGAAATCCCATTCATAGCTTGGTACTGAGGGAGTCTGGTCCAAGTCTCAGATTTGGTATGTCAAAATGGCATTTTTTTCCTACCTCTTAAGTGATCTTCAATTAAGTTTTTACTCCTTCACCCCCCTCCCCCTAAGAAAAAAAGGCTTTCATCTTGTAACTTACATTCCATAAAGCTTTTTAAAAGTTTCTCACCCAGAGGGACTTATTAAAAATATTATACATATTAAACAAACATCTGTTTTGGATTTAAAAAAAAAAAAAAAAAAAAAAAAAAAAAAAAGAAAGAGAGAGAGAGTGAAAAGTCCCTGAAGCTGAAGTGTGAATATACTGGAGAAGCAGGACTTTTCTCCTGCACTGTGGTCATCTTGTTTGAAACAGAGTACTGCACGGAGCTCACACAAGAGTAAGAGTATTGCTCCAAACTAGGACTATTAACAAACTCAGAATTACCTATAGGATCTTAACCTAGCACTATGCAAGGGAGGTAAGATGGCAGAGATTTTCTTAGTCAAACACTTCTGAATCAGCTACAATTAAAGAAAAAGCACTTCTGATTTTCATAAAAATAAATATGTTTCTGATTGTGCCATCTTATTATACGCATGAGAAGTTATCTGGAAAACTCCAGAGGGAGGGAGTAGGGGTCTTAGCTTCTTGTAATGATTCATTGCAGAGAAATGACAAGTACTCACAAAATAGTCCTTAGACACAGTAAATACTCAGATCAGTGTGTTTCTTAATCAGCTCCCATAAGCTGCAGCTAAGTATTACTGAGTTGTAGTAAAAGTAGAGGAGCAATTGAAAAAGACAGAACATCCAAAGCATCAAGCTATGCAGAGTGTATCACAGATAGAAATTACCTTTTTTTTTTTTTCTTTTTGTAAATAACCATGGTACTTCCCAAGGAGGCACACTGCTTAGGCAATTGCTTTTCCATGATTTAGTCATTGAGCATTAAATGTGTTTTGACAGATGCTGCTGGGACATTTAGTTGAGGTAGTTTCAAGTCACATCTGTCACATGCTTTTAGTGGCTCAGGAACAGAATTTTTCTCCTGAACTACTTAGTACAGTACAACCAGAAGTAACTGCTTTATGCTCACAATATTCAGAAGTGCAAAAAACAAATATCCAGAGCACCTGAATAACTAACTGGCAAGAACGGACAAAGAGGCTCCAGATTTTCAAACCTTGAGGTATACAGACCATGAACTAATGGAGCTAGTTCATTCCTGTTTACAGAACATCCCTGTTTTTACTCACGGTAGTATCAATACTCTCTTACTCATCTTGTGACTGTTGCCTTTCTGGGAAGTGATCTGTTAATACAGCTCTTGAATAAGGCCTTGAAATGAATTAATAAAGCCTACTCTAGACTTCTATAAATTAGCAAAGCATAAAGAATTTGAATGGTTGAAACGCTGGGCAAAATTTGGAACAAATTCCCAGTTTTACAGCTCATTCCAATAAAGCAACCTGATAAAAAGCAATAAAGAAAGAAGTCTTAGACTCACGCCTACAAGAATTGAACCAACTCTTTAACACCAGCTTCTGCTTTGCTTGTAAGAGGACAGCTGCCAAGACTGTTTTTCAGAACTTCCTAGCTTTTACCTACAAGCCTACCTCATGCTTCCCTCTATCAACCCCCATCACAGCATGCTTTAAAAAAAAAAAAACCAAACAAAAAAAACCAAAAACAAACCAAACCCACAACAACCAGCAAAAAAACCCTAAACAAAACCAACAGCCAAAACCCACATCAACACAAGTTTCAGCAGCTGCTGCCTACTAGAAAAGAATTCCAAAACCAGACTTGTTAATGAAAATGGCATCTGTAGTTTAAATGGGGAGTAGGAACTGGTATATGGCACAGCATTTCTTATGAGAACAGATAACATGACTGTACTCAGTAATGCATTAAACAAATTAGATCCTAGTTTTTCAGAAAATAAAATCCAAATAGAAAGTGGCATGGACATAGAACATAAAATACAGGGTTCCAAAAGCAGATTACTGGTGCAACAGTAAGTGGATCCACGACCTTTGTAGTTCTACGTAGAAGTTCTCAGTGAAAATCACTATGCAAACTCTATGCATCAGAGAAACATACTTGTCTGTAGTTAAAAACTTTTCTAAAAAGCAGCCAGTAAAAAGCTACTCTGAACAACCCTCAAACACCTACTCCATAAGCTTCTCCAAGTTCCACAGTATGCATTTAAAAGAGGGGGAATCCTCACAGCTGCCATGATAAACATTACGCAGCTGAAATTCTAGTAAAAACCGTGCCCTAAATTAAAATAGGCAATTCTCACTGAATTCACAATACCTAATTATATCTTGTCTTACAAGCACAGAACTACTCTAAATGCTGCAGAAGCATTAAATAGCTATACGGTTGGATCCTGATCTGATAAACAAGGGAGATAGCTAACCTTTGAAAAACTCCAGATGAGGAGGGAATTCATACACTTCAAACAAGGCAACTCCCACAGATTGTTGGGGGAACAAAAAAACAACAACAAAAAAAAAGCTTTTGCAGGAGAAAGAAGAAGGAGGAAAGAACCACAGTTCAAACAAAGAATAGTGAAAAGTATCGTAGGGCTCCATCTAAATCTAACAGTTTGAGATAGGAGGGGAGAAGCATCTGTGTATTTACATAATCATAGCTCAGATAACTCGTGTCTTTATATTAGTGTAATGGTAGGATAAGAGGGACCAAGTTACAGATAAGAAAGTAAACTGAGAAATGCTAGGTAACTTCATTTTCCTTGTTCTGCAAGAAATTGGACGTAAAATAGCCATTAGTGAATACTGGATGGAGGAAGTATTCTTTCTCAGTGAAGAAGGATCTCCTGAGCCTCTTTTTTTTTTGTCAGACTAAATAGCCCCAGTTCCCTCAGCCACACCTCATAAGGTTGCTCTCCAGGCCCTAAGTTGTACGTGTTGCAACAACTCTTTCACTTTAGATGTCTGAGAAATGAATTCTAGATAATTTATTGATCACTAGAAAGCAAAAAGTAATATAACAAGTGTAAATGTAAATCTAAAGTCTTACAGTAATTCTTCCTTTGGGCTATTGACTTAAAGTTGATTATATAAATCCATAGATATGCATTAAAACAGAACACATTTTTAATTCAGAAATTTTGCTACAGGCTTTGGTTCAACTGACAAAATACACTAGGGAGTGTAAAAAATATTTATTCAACCTAATTCAACATAACTATAATTTGCAATACTTAAAAACAAGATTTACAACAGAGTAATGACCTTCTGCCACTTGGGTGAAATAATTTTATAATCCATATAGTATCTTTATAATTGTATTTTACAATATCTTTAACTACCAGAGGAGACAATGAGCTTTCCCAAGGAACAAGTTTCAAACCCACTAATTTGTATCATTCAATTCTTCACAACACTTTTAAAAACAGTAATAAATTGATTGGAAATATATACAGTGAAGACCACTGAAAAGATGTTTTCTTGAAATGAGAAATTCTGTAAGAAATACATATTGTTTCAAGGCTATCTTACAGAAAGCAGCAACTTTCAGAGGTTGCTACTCTAAATAGAGTTTATATAAAAATGAGCCTACTAAGACAAATATAATCAGTAGACTTACAAGATTATAGTAATTCTTCAGTTACAGCAAGAACCTTAAAAGTACTTGATATTGATTGAATGTATAATTTTAAATACCTGTATAGATTTTTAATACTAGTAGGCCATTATATACACTTTTGTACAGTTCTAAAATACTACACCTCCATAATTAAGGTAAATATACTATAGAAAAGGTACCATACTTTGAATTTCTCTAACATACATTATTGCAGTCAAATATGAAATCCAATTTGCATTTACTTCATTTCTGGTGAAAAGAAATATTTACTTATGAGTACTTCCACTAAAAAAAAAAAAAAAAAAAAAATTAAGCCTTTCTCTATGCATTTGACAGACTAATATGAACGATGAAAAAAAATCAAGACAAACAACTTTGAGAAAAACTAATTGTTAAGAAAAAACACAAAGTACTAAATCTAGGTTAGGTCTGGTATGAATATTAAATGGCCGTATTATGTTGGTCAAAATTTAACTTCATAGAACAGTTAATTTCTTTTGAAATTAAGTTTAGAAATACATCAAATAACTGAAGTGCTAATGTATCCCTCATTAGGCTACTCTGAGCATATTGCAACAGTAAAGCGTACTGTATAAAGCAATTTAGTTTATTACATAAAGTTTTATCCTATACAGAATGGATCCAAGTTGTCTGAAGAGTGTCTAGCCTGCTGACATATACCATGCTCAGGTTAGGTACCCAAGACATAGTGTGGTGTGCTTACAGTCAATCCTTCCACTAGAGCTGGTATGGGCAGAAGAGAGCCTAGACCTGGTACAGATATGCTTCCAGGTCTGGAGGTTTACAAAGATGCTGTCAGTTTAAAGGTATCTTTAGTGTCCAATGTTGTTTCCTCAAAATTCTACTGCTCTTTGTACTTGTATGGATATTTACATCATCAAGAGAAACATGAAAATTAAACAAGTGCTCTTAACTACAAAATAAGCAACTGAAATTTACTTCCCTCCATGTAATTATTCTACTGTGGAGGAAAAAATGGCTATCCAGCACCAGATACAAAATGGCAAAAAAAGAGCCATGAGAAAACACTAGGCACTGAAGAAGATACAACAGAACAGTAAAAATTATCAGTAATAAAATATTTACCTGGAAGCCATGCTAATTTCAACACCTAGTACTTAGGTGGCTAAAGCTGACACGCAAGTCCAGTAGAGTGATCTATCTCCTGCTTTCTCTGATCAGTCATTTCAGTATTTTACATTTCCTGTTACCAGCAAAAACCAAGGAAATATTTATTGACTGATAATCCTATAATTACTTCTCCTTGGTAATGATTCACATTTCTTTTCTAAAAAAAATTCCCTTCATTGTGTGAAATGCTGAACTGGATGATAGTGTGGGTATGAAAACATGTATAGAAAAGGCATTTGTATATAGCCTACATTAACTACACAAGCTAACATGTTCTTGTTTACTAGTTGATGCTTCCCCCCCCCCGCCCCATTCAGCATATTGGCTCAAAGAAAGTAATTCAGAAGCCTGTTACCCAACGGAAATACCAAAAACCAGTCACATTCTTAGGTTCAGTGGTTGCTGAAAGGATTTACCCTACTACAAGACAGTGCTTTATTAAATTTAATGAAAAAAAAAAAATAGGAGCAGCAACTTAGGACAATTCTCCACTACTGTGCAATTACGATAGAACCAATACAACATGAAAACCTGTTAGGTGACACTGTACAACATCTGGAGATCACAGCCTTATGCTCCTTCTTGCTCAGGATAATTTAAAATTTTGCGGTGAGCTTGGCGCAAATACTGCTGCTGTTTGAAGTAAACCTTAAAAGCTCCTTTTATAGCAACAAAAGCAATTCCGCCCTGAAATAGAAAGATACTTTTTAAAACCTGCACAGTTCTGTGTCATATCATTGCAAATGTTCTTCTTAAAAATTCCTAGTCTAAGAAAATTTGTTTTTCAATCATAGTGTGTTCTTTTGAAGTTTAGCTAATTAGTATAATTCCAAATAAGTATCTCTAAGTTTTGTGTCACAGTGTACTACTATAGAGGTTAATGATACTTAAAGGGATTATATACTGGATCTATAAAACCCTTTCAGAGTTTTTATTTGGTTGGGGTTTTTTAAAATATTTGTCAGAATTCCAAACAAACAAAAATCAAAATACATCATATTTAAAGAGCAAAGCTACATATCTGCTTTCCTCCCTTCTCTGAAAAATACAGTATATGTGGTACAAGGAATAATACTAATTACCATGCTGAAATTTACTTCCCTCCATGTAATTACTCTACTGTGGAGGAAAAAATGGCTATCCAGCACCAGTTACAAAATGGCAAAAAAAAAAGCCATGAGAAAACATTAGGCACTGAAGAAGATACAACAGGACACTAAGAGTTACCAGTAATAAAATATTTACCTGGAAGCCAGGTAACCAGACTGTGAAAAAGGCCATTTGTCAAAAGCATGTGTGGAGTAAAATAAAACGGGGGCTTTGCAAAACATTTTTTTTTCAGAAAGTTTTACAGTATGTTTCTCTCAAATCCTAAAAATAAGACAACCCACTAAAGAATCTTTAGTGTGCACGAATGGTTGTAATATCACTGTTTCTTCCATATGGAAGAGAGGAGTGCATAAACATGTTAGAACTGGAAACAAGGGCTGAAGTGACATTCAGATGACTAGGGACACCATCATATCTCTCTCTGTGTACTCTCCCTTGAAAGGCTGCAAGCCAGACAAGTTACTCACAAAGGAAGATACTGTTTTTTCTCTTTGTCCTCCCCCCTCCATTCAGTTTCTGTGGAGAGTTTCCTTTTCTTATTAATGAAGGAATTCTCTCAAAGAGTCAGTCAACAGAAGATACTATGAAAGTTTGATAAAAAAATCCTAGTCATCCCTTGCAGAAACTGTTCTTAGAAGGTGCTCCTTCCTCACCTTCATTATCACGCTTAATTACTGCTAAGGTCTGCCTAGTACAGTACCAGATACAAGTTTCAGCCTTATCTTGAACTGAGATTAGTTAACAAGTCATAGGGACAAAGTCTTTCACATGCATGATGCTTATTCACTGCCAAGGTAGGCAACCTTAAAAAAAAAAAAACCCAACAAAACAATCCCTTCCCTTAATCAAAAGCCACTCTTTAAGTTCTGTATCAATTTATATTCCTTTTTACTTTTCCTCCCTCCCCAACCCAACACTTCACATTCCCATATTACAATTGTTTATGAAACAAACAATACTGAATCTTACCAAGATTGTCCTTTGTAAATTTGAGTTAACGCTGCTGAACATCAGCTTGCCAACTATCGTGGCAATAGTAGGGAAAACTAGAGCTCCACACAGAATACGTGTAGCAGAAACATGATCTGCCAAAGGGTTGGCTTCTGCTGGAATACGAGGAACAGGACATCCAATGCCTAAAGGGATGAGAGGGGGGGAAGAAAAGGTTACATAGCCACTGCCTCACAGAGAATGTAGAAAGCACATTAGTGGCCACCCTCTACTCCATTACAAATTATCCCTCTTCTCAGGGATTATTCTCTTTCTATTAAATGACTGTATTTTTACTTTCAAGTAAGACCTATGATATTCAGTAGCTTGTTTTGTTACTAAGGCCTTAACTGAAACCATGCTCCTGCTCCTCTTGACTCACCTTTTGCACAAGGTACTACACAAACATGGTCTAAATAGACTGAACATAAAATAGAGGAAAGGTGTTAAATCACCTTTATTTAAGAATGGCAAAAACTACTTGCCCATCCCTATCTCTGAGAGGCAAAAATTCAAGCTTGATATTGCCTTTTAAATTTAATCACATTACCTGGAAATATGCTGTTCAGAATTTGTAGCTTATTAGAGTATTTGCGCCACAGTCTGAGCACATAATCCTCCCAACGAATCATCTTGCCCAATATTAGCATGACTGGGATAGTGGGAAGTCCAATCAAAAGAAATAAAGGATCAGCTCTCTCCATGACGTCAAGACCTTCTTTGTGACCCACAACCTGGTAAATATGTATATAGTTGACAAACATAACAAAGGCCATAACTGAACAATGAATGTAACTTTTTTAAAAGTCTAGTTTATTTGGGGCTGCCCCTGCGTTTCAAGTTAAAGAAAAAAAATACTGCTGTACCTAACCGTATTCAGTTTTCCTTCTGCATCCTTGAATGCTTATCAAGTGTGATGCAGGCAAGCTACCAGCCCTAATTTGCAAGTCATTAATCTTGTAGAGATCTGTAAGAATTCCTTACCATCTCAAGAAAAGTTTCATGTGCTTCTGTGTAAGTAAAATCCTCAACATCTGAAACACCAAAACAGCATGCTTTCCAAATTGCATAGGAGAGTTTACAATTTTAGAACTATTAATTCTACACTCAAAAATGAAGTAGGTACTCTTCTTTAAAGGATAATTTCATACCAAGTATCTCTGAATGTCTTAATAAAAAATTTTCCTGTTATTTAAGAATACCTTATGTAATAGAGATCACAATACTAAAACGTATTGCTTCTCTAGATAATGCAGGAAGAGATACATTATTTGCAACTAGTGACAGCAGCAGCATATCTTCACTTGGACTGTGTTTTTTAAAAAAGTTTGTTAGTGTTATGATTTTAAAGGACTGTCACTACTGATGTTTCTAAACCTTTCTGCTGGCACATTTAAAGAAAAAAGAAAAATACAGACTTCACAGTCTAATGTATGCATTAAAACTGTAACAGAATAGTGCCTCATGTTTTTCTAAAAATTACATACTTTTAATAAGTAACTCTAATAGGGCTGAGGACCAAAAAAAAAAAAAAAATTAAACTAGTAGATAACCTCTAGAGTTGTCTTAAATTAAGAATTACTAAATGCTAACAAAGCCCTTGAAGTGCTTTGAGAAAGAATAATAATGTAGCTACATTACAGTACCTTCATTAAAGTAATCTTCAAACTGTACTATTTAGGCTTACTTCAAAAACCATTACATTTTATTCTTCTACAACAAGAAGCTATGTTGTATACCACAGCCTCTAAAAATAGGCATGACCAATATCATTGCCACCAAAAGATTATTCCTGGAAAAAATACTCAGCATTTGTTTTCAGCTTCTTCGCTGCATTCCACCCCAACTGGGATGTCTGACACTATCCTTTTTCTCCTTATAGTCCCTGTCCATCAAAAAAAAAACCCCTCAGTATCTTGTTTCTTATGCTTTAGATTATTATTTCTCTCTGTTTTCAGTAACACCATATAATTCATTACAGACTTAGCTATCACAGGAATAACAATGTCAATTCTGTATTAATTCTCCTGCACCTGAAGTTTAACCTTTAAAATCAGCTTTTTTTTTTTTCCTCTCTGGCCCTTCAACTGAAGGAAAGGAGTCTGAAATGCATTAGGAACCAAGTTGTATTAAACTTGGCAAATTCTGGGTCGCACAGTTTCTTCTGACTCCCAGTTTGACATCCTCCATTAGAAGCAAAAATAAATTATTCTCTTACCCAGCATGCTATCCATACAGACAAAGAACACACACCCCACAAAACAAACCATAAGAGAAAAATAGCTAATTCTTCATACCTGGGATTTGATCAGCTGTCTGAACATTAGCTTAGATTCTCAAATTTAGATCCTTATTTCAAAAGCAAAACAACTACAGAAAGGATCATTAATCTTCCCATTCAGTTATACAGTTCTAAAGAAGCTAAAAAGGTCATGTAAGTTCTTACAGAAAAAGGTTCAGTGTATCAGGTGAGCAAGGAGTTAAGGAGTGGTACATTTTACAAAGTCTGGTTGTAGTATTACAGATGGTTGCAATGTTTCTGTGAGGGCCACAAGAAGAACGAAGTATTAAGATAAGGAAAGTCCTAAGTATACCACTCTCTATTAGAGAGACTTATCCAGTGGAATAGAGAAGGTATTGAAAGTCTTTATACATCACTTATGCAGCTGCTTGAGCCTGGCCACACTGGTACCAGGGAGATTGCATCAACTCATTTGGGCCCCACATCAAGCAGCTATCATACATTTCTGCTATGAGATCAGGTACAAACATCCAAACCAGCAAACAATTGTGAGATGGAATGACTTGCAGTACCACACAATTCGAGAAAAAGTAGTATAATATGACTTACATGGATAAGGACTAGGTTGTATATTTAAAATTGGAACTGTGTAGAGGAATACCTATTAGCCTACAGAGTTGTTAATTTTATCTACAACTGAATTTGTATCAGAAATACTTGTGTACTTTTGAGCAAAACACAGATTATGGGATTGACAAAGGAATCAAGAACTAAAATGCTGACAAAGGTTCTTCTAGGTGTACCATCTATGAAAACTCTTGCCTTGTAGTTGAACTACGCAGCTGTGAAGAAGTCTTTCCGTAGTTAATAGTCTGACACCTGTCAACATTATTTTTATATTTAACTAGCAAGTTCACAAGAAGTAGGAAAAATGCATACTGTCTGAAGTAATTACAAGAACATACTGTTAAGTTGCATTGCTTTGCACTTGTTTATGAATGAATTGCACCATTCAGAGCATTTTCCTTTATACAGCATAAGAGCGGTAGGACTAAAAAATTCACCTTGTTTCAACCCTTTAAATGTTACCAGCAAAACTTTTCTACAGATAAAAGAAGAGATTATTCTCATGTCTTTTCTGAAGAACTGAGCTATCCATTACTAGTAGTTAGGAGGTAATGGCACCTTTTCTATAAGGGTAAAAGTGGGTTCACCAGCCTGCCATACAAGGGGCAGCCAGTTGGAGTAGCAGTGAATTTTGGTAGTTCCAGACTGAACCATGTTTGAAGAGGCACACTTGGCTTTATACAGTTACGATCAGTTAAAAGCTTTCTATCCACCCATAGTGAATTCCCTTGATAACTACACTGAAAGTGCTGAAAGCAGCTAAAACGTATTAAGTGAAGGAAAGAAGGGTCTCAATTTGCTTTGTAAGACTTGCTTTCAAATCTCGTAAGAGGGAGTACATGTGTACCTGCATCACTGTCACAGCTCCGTATGTAACAGCTGTCCAGTATATAGAGCCCACCATTATTCCAGCTGCAGCAAATGGACATGCCTTTGAGATCAGTCGATCTGCAAGATCCAAAACGTAAACAACTGGACCTATGATAAAGGGAAAGTAAGATTTCAAGATATATATATATATAAAGCATACTGAAGAAAGCTCTCAGCATCTATCACTTATGAAAGAATCAACTTGGCAAAATTCAAGTCTGACATCCCACACATGCTGTTTAAATGAGAACATATAATTAAAAAGCTACTAAGCTACACTTGTAACTCATTTCTGCCTACCATTTCACCCACCACATCTTTCTGAGAGATTAATACACTGGTAAGAGCACAGACTAATTTACCCACTAAAGTTGACTAGCTTTCTTTGTCTGTGTTGAATCAGAATTGTTCTGTTGTAGAAACCATTTTAGAGTTAGTAGCTTTTTTGTTATTTTAGTAGAAGAAATGCTGATTAGTTGTAATGTAGTTCACGTGCTTATCTTTGACAGCTTCACACAAGAATTCTGCGACTAAACTATCCTTCTCTACAGTAACTAGTAGCACAGTCATTATGAAAGATTCTTCCCACTGGAAGAGGCTGCATTCAAAATTTTTAGAGGACCACCTCTCAAATGTTGGATGAAAAAAACCCTCTTACTCAGCTTATTCAGTACCTTTGACAACAATGCATGAATAGAGTTCCATTGTCTGTCTATGGACAAGTGCACTTTCCAGACTTACACAGAGCAAGACATTACCCTGGCCAACTTCGGTGATGTTAAACAAGGGCATGCACGCATCTTTTCTTTGAAAGACTGAAAGTCTACCAGCAAAGTAAAAGCCAGAAGTCAGAAATGTATGTATGAAAGTGAAAAGTGTCCTCACCATGATAAGATTCCACATTGCTTACATACAAATTGTCCTCCTCTAGCTTATATACATGAATAACTAGTCCTTGTTAGCTCCCACCTACTCTTTCCTACCAAGATCAGATAAAGTATTACTCTAAAAATCAGCCTATGGGGCATTCAAGTAACTAATCCATGTCTCTCATTACAACTCACCCATTCCATCCTATCATTCTTTGACTACTTCCTCATTTTTTGGGGTTTGTTTTTCTTTTGTTTGTTTGGGGGGGTGGGGAATGAGTGATCTCTTGAGGAATGCTGTTAAATGACTTACAGAAATCCAGATAGACTAGATGTACAGGACTTCCACTAGATGAACTGCCAGGCTAGTTAGCATGCTCTGCTTTGTACATCAAACCCAAGTTGTTACGGTATTTTATTCCTGACATGCAATCAGAACTTGTTCTGACCTTGTGCAGAATAGAGATTAGGTGCCAAGGATTTTTCTTTTTTACCTCTCTAAAGGTAAAGGTACTGTATAACAAATAAACAAAAATCACTTGCAGTTCAATTCTTAGCTTGAATACTCCTAGTACATAACAATTTTACAGTCTTAAGAGTGGTGATAACTTATCCCCCGTTCCCAAAAAGTGTCTCCAAACTATCATATTTACACCAATTGAATTAAAACCTGTGCATTTAAACATATGATCAAAATTTGAAATTCACATCAAAAAAAGTTTGCAGAAATTTATTTCCATCAGCAACACTGACAAAATTCTGACTCCCATTTCATGACTTGGTTTTTCTCTTTCAAGAGAACAGCTCTAGTGTGAGTGCTTTCAAATCAACCAGTTCTACTCAGCTAAAGTCAAGCCAGTGAAAACAAGCAAAAGGAGCATCTAACTGAATTCATTCACTGTTATTAGCAGCATTAGTATTCTTACAAAGCAATCCCAAATGCATCTGTTTTGTGGTGCGTTGATTGGGGTTTGTTTCTTTAAATTTTATTTTGGTTGGGGAATTGCTTCTTTTTGTTTTGTGTTTGTTGGTTTTGATTTTTTTGAGCAAGGTAGGATTTTACATACTGTTTGTTCAATGGTAGCATTGATCAACATTGTAGGACTGCAACTTTTTTTTTTTCTTCTCCATACACAGGTCTGGGTGCAAATGCCATACTGAACAGTTGGTTGTAATTTGAACACTTTTACCTTATATGCAGTTTTGACAGAAGTCATTGTAAATATATTGCCAAGTTTTGTATCAGACTAGCAACTTGGACAGAATATTGCTTAATGTACTCTCTAGCTCTGATGAAGCCTCAAGTTCTTAACCTACTACTGTACTTCAAATTGATTACCTTTACATGCATCTTCTAGTACAGCATGCATTCTTTCAGTAATAAGCTCAGTTTTAAGGGCAGGAAGCAACTTCCTATGTGGCTTGTAAGGCATTAAACAACTCACCAGCACCCTGCTTCAAATACACCAATGTAAAATGGTTCCTAAGTAGCTGACAGAGTGTAACTGTAAATTTATTCTTGAGTTGAGCAGCCAGTCATTTGGTACCAAAATTAAAGGGTTTCTGAAGAGGGAACACTATACTCAGAATACAAAGAACTGGAACAAGCAGTTCAACCGTATTAACGGTTATGTTTAACTTTCCAGGATAGACTTAAGAAAATGCTGGGATGCCTATCAATGTGCTCTTAAGTACTAACAAGGTCATAACTGCAAGTGTCAAATGCACAGTAATTTACACATCTTGACTATTTCCCAGTCACTGAAAAAAGTTTAGTTGGACCATTTTGAAGACTTACATTTGTTTTAAAAAGGTGAAGACAAGAGACTCAAAAACCCCCATCATATTTGGCGAGTCCTGAAGGGCAACACAAAGCACTGAAGCTTGCCTGAAACATCTTGGCAAGGTGATATGGCAGCAGCAGAAGTCTAACACTAAAAGTGGTAACAGATTGCACCTACTAATACTAATCATTAAAATAAGCAAGCTACAGAATTAGGCATAGAATCTTGAGAGAAGACTAGAAAAAAAACCAGTTCAAATAT
>JANHGN010008204.1:26159-48152 GCA_024605025.1 Megaceryle maxima
AAAACAATGAAAAAGAACGTAACGAGGGTGGGCGGGGGGGGGGGGGGCGGGGCGGGAGGGAGATCAACGAAAAACAAAACCAAAAAGAATTAGTCAAGAATGGTAGACAGAAAATTACTCTTCTGGCTCTCTAGAGGCAAGTTCTGATGCAAGGGATAAAAAGCATGAGTCCTTTGTATTATCTGGAAGATTTATTTTTCTATAACAGAAGGTTATCATACTTACTAGCTTCCTTAATTGAGCACTGACCATATATCTGTGTTTTCAAAGATTACCATCAAGATGGTTTTAATCTGCTGTTTTGAACTGGAATGTTAAATACAATTCCTAGTCTCAAAATGAAGATAAAAATACATACTTTCTATTAGACTAGTGGTAAACAATATTAATTTGCACTGGGGGAAAGGAGAAGAGTTGCATCAGAAAAATACTAATACTGGTATTTGTGCTTCATATACAGATGGCTGATTTTACAAATATGGGGAACAACATACATGCAGAATAGACCAACTCTAATGCATGTAAAACTGTAACCACGCTGACATTAAACTGTTGCTGTGGCAAGAAAAAGATAAGAGAGAAATGCAAAGTTACATTGCATTCATGGAGTTTGTGTTACCTTAGCTCAATCTCCTGCAACAAGTTTCCAGCATCACATATGTAATGTAAAAATACAAATTAATTTTTAGGCACAATATCTTTAGTTACAGAAGTAAACACATTAGCACGGACTTAATCTGTTAGAAAACAAACTTAGGGCTATTCACTACTCCACTTTTAGGCAAGGCAATTGTGAAATAAGATTTCCATTTTTGTATAATGCGTGCCTAGAGAATTTTGTGGTTAAACTGACCATACAGGGTAAGCAATTTTTCTGTTATGTTCTTCAAAGGAAACGGAAGCAAAAAAAAAAAAAAAAAAGGAAGTGTAGTCCTAAAGCTGCAAAAATTGGCAGGAAGACTCCAAAGCAAGCAAATTGCTTTGAACTCAAGAGTTTATACAACATACATTATTAGTCAAGTTATTCTCAGTTCATAACTTCTATTTTTATCAGATAATCTACAGTATGAGAGCAAAACAAAAAGCTCTACTGAAGTCAGTCATCATATCCTCCTAATATGCATAACAAGAAACAAACAGTTTGAGACCTAAAAATTACAGAAACATTTAAATGCCATTAAGATACATTCTTAGGACATTAATACCTTAAGAACAACAAAAACAACCATTCAAATGTGACAGACACTGAAAATTTGGAAGCATCTCTACTCTGAGTAAATATGAACACCACTCCAAGGTGTCTGATCATAACAATAAGTAACTCCTTGACACAATGTAGAATTGACTGCATGACTCACCAGCAGAACAGTCAGAAGCACTCAGTGCAACGCCTTCTGTCATTATATCCTTCACAGAGGGCTAACACGTTGGCACATTTTAGTCCAATATAGAATATACACATCTAAACAAAAGTACATCCCAGGAGGAGGCATTCATACAGTAGAAACAAATGGGAGATCAAAAAGGTATGTAAAGACAACATCACAGCTTTAAAATAGAAGGTCTAATCTTTTAATATAGTAGCTATTCCTTCACAGTCTTTCTAGAAAAAAGGAATTAAAAAAAAAAAAAAAATCACTGAACACCAGCCTCTTACCCATAACTACTCTATTACTCACTACCTTCACACTGTGTTAACTCTCTTAATGCGTACACCTTGAAGAAGAGGTGCATAATCAAAAGGAAAAACAGGCACAGATACATACAATCACAGAATCATTTAGGTTGGAAGAGACCTTTAAGATCAAGTCCAACCACTAACCCAGCACTGCCAGTTCACCACTAACCCATGTCCCCAGACACCACATCTACACATTTTAAATACTTCCAGGGATCATGACTCCACCACCTCCCCGGACAGCCTGTTCCACTGCTTAACAACCCTTTCAATGAAGAATTTTTTCCTAATATCCAACCTAAACTTCCACTGGTTCAACCTGAGGCCAATTCCTCTTACCTGAAAACACCAAAGAGTTCATAATGCTCATCAATCACCTAGAAGCCTAAAAATGCTAATTACACTTAACCAAAAAGTTTGTTTCCTGTGAGACCTGTTTCCAAACATCAGCATGTACCAAGATTCCATGGTTGGTCCTTAAACAAACTGGTATTTATTTCTCCTAGGGGAACTGTTATATAACAGGTCAGTTTAATTTTCATTTTTATCTTAGTCAGTTGAGATAATTAAGATTTAAAATTATGAACATCTAGTCCCAGATTTACTAGAAATTAAGTAAAAACATTTTTGTTAAACCAGAATTTAAAAGCAGAGATTTTGACTGGAATTTCTCTTAACCTGTATCATTGCTAGGCAGAAGGTGTATAATCCTTACCTCAGAATCACTGACAGAAAAATCCTGAGCCTAAGTAATACCACTAAACAGCAGAAAGATACTGACAAAAAGTATTCATATTAGCATTAAAATAACAAGAGAGCAAAAAATCTTAAACAGTAAAAAAAAAAAAAAACCCAAACATGAATCCAGTCCAACTAGACTAGAAGTCATCTTAACTTTTAGGTACAGATTTGAGAGCAGATACTAAAAAAGCCCAAGTGCAGATTTTTCAGAAGGCACTGGTAGACTGTACTTCCCATACTGGACCCTCCAGCACAGTATGTTCACATCATGCAGTGCAAATAGAGCCCTAATACTTCTGTCATCTCCCAGTTTAAACTGAGATTGCATCTAGACCTGGTATCATACTTGGGTTGGAAGAGATCACAGGACTTCAAGTCAGACCTCCAGCCTAAGGCAGAGACAACACTGAGTTCAGGCTGAATCTTAAGCCTGTGAACAGAGATCCACAGCTGTCCTGGACCACCTGTTCCAAAGCTTGACTGCCTCTCTCCCCATCCTCACATGCTGAAACCTTCTCTGTTCAAATTTATGATTGTTGTTTCTCATTATCCTGCCAGAAACAGTCTACTGGATGACCTCCTCAGTAGGTATTAGAAGGTTATCAGGTCTCCCCAAGACATCTGTTCTTCATGCTAAACAGACTCAGTTCCCTCTAGCTTTTCCTACTAAGTCATGTGCTTCAGCCCCTTTATCATCTTCTGTGACCTTAACAGTTTCATTTAGAAACATCCAGCAGCAGTTCCTTTAAAGAACTTAACCACTTCAGATTGGGTCTTCTCATTCTTCTTCACTGAAGATTGATTTGCTACTTGCAATAAACCACAAGTGCTAGTAAAAAATGAACAAGGCATGCACCCTTTTGATAAAGATAGGTATTACATGCTACAAGCAGCTAGTACTCAAGTCATTCTGTTGCTGAGAGGAGGAAAATTAGATGCATCATAAAACTCTTATCACTTTCACCCAAAGAACTTCCCACCCACTCTGCAGTACAGTAAGACCATAAGCAAGTTGTCAGCAACACCAAGGAAACAAGTCCTAAAAAGTTGGTTTATTCCTTAGCATTAAGCACTATTTTAAAAAATGTTCCAAAATTAATACCCGAACCTTTTAATTGATCTTTGTAAATTATTATACACATAAGGTATTCAATACATTTGAATTTAAAAAGTTTTAACTTCAGCAAATACTGTATGATACCATGCCAAAGGAAAACAAAAATATTAGAGGTCTGAACACTTATATGGAAGATATCAATAAACAGGTTTTTGTATAGCTTCTTTAGATAAAGCAGACAAAACATCTGAAAATATTATTGAATGCCTTGATAATACATGGCATACTAAGATGTTTAGATAAACTGACTCTTAGGATTTTCCCCAAGCTTAAATAGGAGGAATAACTGCCTACTATCTGCAGGCAGAAGTTAACAGTTAAACAACAATTTAAAAAGAAAAAAAAGTGTTTTTCCTAAGCATATCAAAACAGATGTCCAAGATGGAAATACAATACATGTAAGATGACAGTCAAAAGGTGAAGATAGTTTATAAATAGCATGTTGACACTTTTAGGCTACAGATGGGCAAAAGGCATTTTACAGGTCTGCAGTAAGTCTTTACTAATCATCTTGATTAGTTCTTTGTCGTATCAATATACACAGAACCTCTGGCATAAATGGAACCAGAATAGCAGCACTCTACCTAGGATGAAGCAATAGTGAAAAAGTCAAACTATCAGAAAGTTATTACTGTTTCAAAGTTTCACTTTTCAATTGCACTCTGAGATATACGCAATTTTGCCTTTTCCTTTGGGTATCAACATCAGCTTCCAATCAGTTGTGGCGAAGACAGGGAAGAACACCTTGTTTCCTTTCTGACAGAGCTTAACCCAGCACAGCCCATTCTTTGTTCTTATATGTTCTTCTTTCTAAGCACACATAGCCTACTCTAGAGAAAAAACAGAAAGCCAGGTACTTCTAGTTGCTGATAAGACTTCAACCAGATGAGAAGGAAAGTCCTCTTTCAAAAACGTGTGTTTAACTGTGTTGTGTAGAAAGAAAACAAATCCTTCAGGTAAAGCAATGAAGAAAAGCATGCTTAATTGGTGTAAGTAGAACAGAGTGAATTACTGCAGAGATGGTAGTCTGTGAAAAGTAAAAATATGACATAAATCCTCTAAAGTGTTTTATATTACTTATTACTCTGCGTATCTTACCTGGTTGAAGTCTACTCCTACAAAGATTTACTTGCGTCAACTTCAGTCAGTGACATTATTCCCAGTACACAACAATGAGTACGAGGAGTTCAGAACACATCTTTAATCAAGGACCACTCTGTGCCAATTAGATTGCCTAGGTTGTAGACTTATGATCTTAATTCAAACTCGTGTCTTTGGTTACTAAAGCATCAACAGCTAATTCTGCAAATAAACCATACTCAGTGCCCACACTTCCACAGAGCAAAGGAAAAAAGATTTATAGGAACACTGATGCTGACTGGAATGAAAGGAGCAACTGAAAATGCTGTACAAAACAATTGTAATATGCTTTTTTTTCTTTGAAAAAAAAAGTTACCATAAAATCAGAAGACGGTTCAGAAAAATTAAATAGAAAACCCAGTAATTTACTATTTTGCAACTTCTGAACCTCAATTGATAGTATTTTTCTGAAATCAGTGTGCTGGCAAAGAGAAAATGCAGTTGCAACAGTGTTCCTCTTTTGATAACCTAAGTAATTTCTCGGCCCAACTACAATTCCGCATTTTATCTTTTAATTGCTTTAAAAATATACCTGCAATTTCAACTCCATCATCTCCTCTAAACAGGAAATAGCAAGGATAGAGAACAAAACAGTTGTATGACATTGCTCTAGTTTCTACCAAGGTGGACTGCGCATCACCCATATTTGAACAAACTATTATCCATTCAGATTCAAATGTTAAATCATACTAAAATCACCACTACACTGATTCATCAGCATGTGCCTGCACAAGCCTTCAACAGATTATTTATCACATTTTGACTAACACCTTTTCATACTTAAAGAGAAGGCAAAAGTGACCGTGTTCTGTGCAGCTGGCAAATTTATGTAAAGGAGGTAGCAGTTGTTGTCTTCAAATTAGATAGCATAAGGAGCACCACAAATCACTACCACAAAACATGCCTTAAAACAAAACAAAAAACAACAAAACAAAACCCCAGCATTCTAATGCCTCAGTGTAACCAACTGCAAGCGCAATCTTCATATAATCTAACTGAAGTCAAGAGAATAAAGCTTAAAAATAGGAGTATATTTTAGCATTACAGCTCACATTAAGGTAAATATATGCAATGACATACCTAGGAAAAAGCTGGTTTTCGAGACAGCAGATTGACCAGATTATTTTCACAAACAATTAAGACTGTCTGATGATACATTTAATGTAACATTTTTTTTCTTTGAAATGTGACCACATTGAAGATTAATTTTTTTAATCACTCAAATATTTACAGTGTCTAGGTTTTCTATCAACATGGGCTTGCCACTGAATTCATTATGGCAAGTACATGTTTAATAACTATTTTTCAAATCTTCTCACTTCATAAAGCTCAGCCAACACAGTAAAAAGATTGCATAGTAAAATCAAAAATTATTAGCTTTGTCTTTTCTTATGTATTCTAACAGCGACTCTGGCAAAACCTAGTCAAATGTTCTCTAAGAAGGCTAAATAGTACCAGATCACAGCCAACTGATGTCAGAGCCATAACATGCAAACTATTACAGAAAGCTACAGAACAGCTAGGTGACAAGATGTAGCTACAGACATAAAAACAAACTGAATTTACAAATTAGCTCTGCTTAGAACTATAAAAAATAGAAATAAAATTGTATTTGACATGCAAATGACACAGGAAAAAATAACACATACTTAAAGGATTAAGTTTTTAATCAAATAGAGCACGAAATTCTGCTAGAAGTTCAACATCTTATCTTCAAAGTTACCCAGAAGAATATAAACGTTTGGAAAAACACATTAAGAACCTAGAATCCCTATTATGACACATGCTACACAGGGCAGCCAGAAGAAAATACTGGAAGCGTTCAGTTGGAAGAACTGTCAAACAGCACTGACAGAAAATGTGTAGGACCTAATTGAATAGGAAACATTTAAAAAGTCCACAAAAGACTTAAGGGTTTTTGTGCATTTTCAAAATTATATTTGAGTACACAAATAGGATTAACTCAGTTCATGATCTTGGCATACTAGACACAAGAATTTCACTGTAATGGTTCAACATCCTAATACCACTCCGAATATATTTCTAGGTATTTCCTTAAAAAAAATCCTTTTACATTAAAAATATCTATAGCATACCAAATGGCCTCTGACAGTTAAAATTTGACAAACACATTAGGATTGACAAGTTAAATTTGCCTCGGCCAGTCAGAAAAATAGCTGTAATTTCAATGACATTTTCAAGTAATCTGGCAGTTCTATTTAAATAAATCTTGAAAAAAATGCTTCTACATTGATTAACAATGTATATATATATATAAACAAAAATCATTGACACATTTTCAATTTCTTATGCATTAAAACAGCATGAATAAAAGGATTAAAACTACTAAAACCTCACCATTTAGACAGACCACTATTACTTTCAAGTGCACCCATTAGTCTAGGAATATGGTCCTTTACTATAGATCACAAAAAATTTTGCATGCAGAAAACGTCAGTATTTTAAGACTATTATCTAGGCCTGTTGTTTAACAATGAGCTAAAAAAAAAAAAAAAAAGAAAAAAGAATAGAAATTGCCATTTCAGGATCATTTATAATGATCCATAAAGGATCTGGATTAGTTTCCTAGATGGTGAAGATGAAGAGAACACCAAAATGTACTGTAACTTCATGGTTATATCTGCTTCCATGCTCCTTGTATTTACGCTGTAAGCAATCCTTCAGGCAAGTATAAAATCCTTAGCTTAAAACTTCAAGTAACAAACTCGTTACAGCCTAACAACTGTTTACCCTCTTTGCTGCAAATGCATGGTTTGCTTCCAGATTGAAATTATTCAGGGAAAATAAAGGAGGATGGAGCACAAAATACATAAAAGAAAAATCCAGACAGCAATGTTGAGATGCTATCAAGACACTCCTTATACTGGAGAAATCCAAATTGCTTTATTAACGTACAAAACCTCCAAGTCATACAGATGTACAACCTAAGAGTCGAGATAAGTAGCCAAATGTTTTCTCTCACAAATACCTAACTTAAGAATTTGCTAGAAGAGCTCTAACCCTTGCATACAAAGCAGTGCATACATTCAGATATGCAGCAACACCTTACTCCTGATAAAACAGCACTTCACCACCACTCCCAGTGTGACCGTGTAGGTATTTGAAACATAACCTACTTTTTCCCTCCTTAACTATTAGAGTCAAATTAAAGTCTTATTCACTGAAAAGCTATTTTCTGCATCCCTTACTAAGAGATCTGAATTTAATTTACAAGTGTGCACTTTGTGTTAAGTTACAACGCATATAATAGCATGGGTTTAACAAAAGGCAGGCCCTGCTTGACTAACCTGATCTCCTACTAAAGGTGACCTGCTTAGTGGATGAGGGAGAGGGTGTAGATACTGTCTGCCTGGACTTTAGTAAAGCCTTTGCCACAGCACTCTCCCACAGAAACTGGCTGCTCCTGGCTTGGATGGGCATACTCTTTGCTAGGTACAAAACTGGCTGGATAGCCAGGCCCAAAGAGTTAAATTGAACTGATGGACAGTCACAAGTAGCATTCCCCAAGACTCAGTATTGGGGTCAGTTCTGCTTAACATCTGTATCAATGATAACAATCTGGACATAGGGATTGAGGGCACCCTCGGTAAGTTTGCAGATAACACCAAGTTGGTCAGGAGCGTTGATCTGCTTGGCTCTGTGGAGGGATCTGGACAGGCTGGATTAGTGGGACAAAGTCAGTGGTATGAAGTTCAGCAAGTGACAGGTCCTACACCTGGGTCACAAGGTGAATGCTACAGGCCTGAGGATGAGTGACTAGAAAGCTGCCTGGCAGAAAAGGACCTGGGGGTGTTGGTCAACGGCTTCCTGAACAGGAGCCAGCAATGTGCCCAGGTGGCCAAGTCAGCCAGCAACTCCTGGCTTGTGTCAGAAACAGTGCAGCCAGCAGTACTAGGGAAGAGATCATCCCCCTGACTTGGCAGTGGTAAGGCCCCATCTCAAGTACTGGGTTCAGGTTTGGGCCCCTCACTACAAGAAAGACACGGAGGTGCTGGAACACATCCAGAGAAGGGCAATGAAGCTGATGAAGGATGTAGAGAACAAGTCTTATAAATAGTAGCCGAGAGAGCGGGGGTTGTTTAGCCTGGAGAAGAAAAGGCTCAGGTAAGACCTTACAACTCTCTATAACTACCTGAAAGGAGGTTGTAGCAAGGTGGGTGTCAGTCTCTTCTCTGAACTTAACAATAAGACAAGATGAAATGGCCTCAACTTGCACCAGGGGAAGTTCAGATTGTATATCAGCAAAAAAATATTCACTGAAGGGGTTGTAAAGCACTGGAACAAGGTGCCCAGGGAAGTGGTGGAGTCACCAACCCTGGAGGTATTTAAAAGACATGTAGATATGGTGCTTAGTGGACTTAGCAGTGCTGGGTTAGCAACTGGACTTGATGATCTTAAAGGTCTTTTCCAGCGAAAACCACTCTATGATTCTGTTATTTTTAAGCTTTTGCGTATGTATTTTTTCCTCTTACCCAGGAAAACAACTGTCTGTCATTACCAATAAAGGAAACAGGATAGAAGAGGCATCTCAACCCCTCCTTAAATCCTTAAAGAAGAGTTTAAAGGATTTTAAAGAAGAATCCTTAAAGATGATTCTTCCATGGGTTATATCCCCTGAAGTGAAATATTGAAAGTTTATCTTGATCACTACTCCGTACAACATGAAAAATACATATTATCTTCAGAAATATTAGGTGAATTAAAATTGGTTTCTTCCACAGTAAACCTGTTCCCTAAACGCAACATGTAACTGAGAAATTATTTATATTGCATTTTCAGGTCTTGGTTACTATGAAATCCTTTTATTGGTTTTGTACTATACTCAAAATTAACTTAAAAGCCTAAATACTCAGCTCCTTCTTAACATGCCATTCACCACTTCACATACTACTGCTTCTGAAGTTTCCTATACTGAGCCAAATGAATTCTTATATGAAAGTCAGTCTGTCTTTAACCTTTTACACTACCTAGATACTTAAATTTTTTTCCTCCACTGACCTCGTTATTAAGGAAGTCAGTGACAATTTCCAAGTGATTGAGGTTATATCAACTCTGCTACTCCAAGTTTACTGGAAAGAGCATTTGAAAAGGGTCAGAGATACTAATTACAATTTCACAAACCTGAAAAGACACAAGAATATTAAATGTACATCAAACCCCAATATCCATTACATGTAACAACTGAAGAACAGTAAAATGGTTTGGCCACTAGTTAACTAGCTTCCCTTTTTTAATTAATTGTTTAATTTAACAAGTCGTTCACAAGACAGATTGCAACCACCACCTTACAGTCATTTCCCAAAAGACTGAACTAGGACTTCATAGTAGAACAGCCACCTCAGAATATGATGTTTTCCTAGAACTCCAAAACACAAAATATTACATACTATTGGACTATAAACTTCAGGATGAAGATGAGATTTTTTTATTGTTTCAGAGGAGTTGATTCTACAGCAGTCTTCCTGATCTTTTCCTTCCCCCTCACCCCATTCCTACAC
The DNA here is from genome assembly GCA_024605025.1 of Megaceryle maxima. NCBI lineage: Eukaryota > Metazoa > Chordata > Aves > Coraciiformes > Cerylidae > Megaceryle > Megaceryle maxima. The sequence continues at coordinate 36,355 of JANHGN010008204.1, forward strand.
AATACTTCTGTCATCCTCCCCCCAACTCTTTTTGCCTTCCTTAACTCTCGCGTTTTATTCCCTACATTCATAGGCAGTGTATCAAATGGAATACTTTCCTGATACTATTTCTAAAAATCTACCTCCTTCCTGTTACTTCTTAGAAATGCACTTATGATTGCTGGCTGATAGAATCCTTGACAGGCATTGTTGAAAATTATATACTAAAGCATCCCCTTGTCATCTCTTCTTTAGGTTTTCGAAAACACAGAGAGCTAACTTTCCCCCTCTCTCTCTCCCCTGACTCACTTTCATCCTTTTTCTACATCAAACTGAAACTTCTCACCCTCACCTTCCAGGCTGCACAAGTTCTGCCCCTGCCTCACACACCTTATATATCCATTACTTAGCTGTGACAGCCTGTATTTTGCTAAATCCTCCTTCCCTAGAGGTGATCTGGAGAGAAGAAAACCACCAGGGTTTTCATCCTTATTATGAAAGTGCATGACAGGTTCAGCAGCAGAAGCCTGGTTCCTTTTGGGTCCCCACCTTCTGCAATAACAGGCTATGAATGTGCTTTTGTTGTTTATAGGGGCGGGTCTTAAAGGCTTCCTGAATGACTCAAAATTACATATAAGGAATCATAAACCCTCAGTGGAGGAGGGTGAAAGTGCTATATATTCAAATAAAAGCATAAAGAAAAAGTAAGTATAATAAAATAGTTTAAGAAATAGTAAGCACCTTTCCTCCCCTACATTTAAGCTAAAGTACTTTTTAGGTTTTACCTTTTAACAGCACTCAAAACCCCAGCTGTAGGCCTTCTTCAAAAATCATAAAATCAGCAACAAAACAGACAAAGCTTTGGTCGTCTTTGGGTGCCTTATTTTACATGCATGTCAATACTTACAACACCTCCTAGACCCACAGAAATCAGACGGCCTTCTACAGACCTGGACCACTCTCCCCAGAAGCCGTTTCGGCCCAGACACACCTCCTCCTGCCCAAACGCTGCCAGAGCGATCCTTCCACAACCCCCCAGATACCACGCTGGTGCCCGCGCTACCTTGCGCAACTCCTACCGGTCCACCAAAGTTTCCAAAACCCAAAAAGTGAAACCTAACCGACGCCACCGGCCCCAGGCCCGGCCCTGCCACCCCCGCACCTCCCCCATTCCCCCCCGCGGCCCGCCGGCCCCAAACATGACGCAGGCAGCGCCGTCTCGCCGCCGCCTACCCTGGGGGGATCCCTCCTGCTGGGCCCCAGCGCCAGGCCCTCCGTACCTGTCCATAGTCTGCGGCAGGGCTAAGCCCGTCTGCTCAGACATAACTCCCGGGAGGAGGTGCAGGCCTAGCCAAGGGCCCGGAGCCTGACAAAGAAGGCCCCAACAGCGACGAAGCCGTGCGTCACGCGTGGGGCGGCGAAGGAAGGGGAACAAGAGCAACGAAACCGCCCTCCCACGAGGCAGCCGGGGTGGCCCCTCCTTTAACAGGCGGGGACGAATTCACACGTAGAAGCTGCGCGGCCAGGGCCGCCACGGTGAAAGGCGTCCACGATCCCTCTATGGGGTCACTACCGAACGTAGCCGCGAACGCGCGTCACTCCGCCCCTTCGCCGCATCACGCCTACACCAGGGAAGAGGCCCTGCCCCGCTGCACGCTGGGAAGTGTAGTCCCGCCGTCGCCGCCGAGAGTTTAAAGGTCCGGCGGGGCGCGCGCCTTGCCTTCTTCCTCCCCTGCGGTGCCGCTCCCTCTCCCCGCCCGATGTCTCTCCTCGCTGGCGTCGTGTAGTCGCTGCGCGGCACCGCGCGCGAGGCGGGCGGGCAGGCAGGCAGGCAGGTAGGTAGGTAGGAGAACGCGGTGGCGGCGGGTTGGCTGTGCTGGCGTACCGGGGGTAGGTGGGGGAAAGGTCAGTAACCAGCCCGGCCCCACGTAGGAGCTGCCGCCCCTCCTGCTGTTTTCCACCGCCGACCCGGTTCCCCCAATGGCCAGAAGGTGGGGGGGGAAGAGGGAGGGGGATCCTCGCGCCGCCGCTCTCCTCTTTCTCGCGAAGCGACCGTCGTCCTCACGGCGGGCGAGGGGAGCGGCGCAGCCCTGCTCCCGCCGCCGGCCGTCCCTCACAGGCGAAGGGAGGGCAGGAGGGGGAGGCCGGCCTGCCTCTTGCTCTGCCCCACCCCGCACACGCAAGGCGTGGAGATATCCTCAAGGAAGGAACACCCTCCTACGCACCCCCGCCATTCCCTCGCCTGTCGAACAAGTGCAGGCGGCTCCCGCCCCTTGCTCGGCCGGCTGGCCTCCCCGGGACCTGCCTTTGGGGCGGAGAGGTCCCAGGAAAGAGGGGACCTTGCCAGGTGCCTACCGCGGCTGGGTTGCTGAGGAGGGCGGTGGCTGGCACGGCAAAATGGAAATTAATCCGGTTTTGTGGGCTTGTTGACAATGACGGGAACAAGCACCCGACCAATCACCAAATGACCATTGGTGCTTGATGGAGGCCCAGTGTCTGCTAGCTTCTGCGTGGAAGTGGGTTGAGGTGTGGGATGGCTGGTGCTAATGACAACAGTCTCATTTCAGTTTGTGGGTGTGCTTCCTAATAAGAAAGCATAATTCTAAAGCGTTTTTAAAATTCATTATATGTTCTGAAGTCAGTATAGAGCACTGCAGTCTGTGAAACTGGAAATTTAGAAGCTAGAAAGCCTTTATATAACAAAGAGGTGGATAGTACCTGAAGAGAAGTCACTTCCCATTTGTCTTTACCATGGGTGTCTGTCTCCTACTATTCCCTCTCAGTCCAGGTGTATGTATAACCTGACTTTATGCAGAACATTTATAAGTAAAGGTTCTGCATAATGTCAGGTTCCCCAAGTAAAGTCCGAGGTCCTTACTTTATAGATGCAGTTATGACATTCCGGATTGTTAGGAAGGTTCATTAGTAAAAATGAACTTTGATTTTTCCTTTTCAGTTTATATATAAATACATATGTGTAATTTTAATAAATAGCTCTTGTAGTAAGTTTTGTTACATGTAACTAGTCCCTTGATATCCTGTGTAAATTACAATTTTGTTATACTGCAGTTGCTGTACAAGGTAGTAATTTACTAGAGTAACCCCACAGCTGTACAGCTGCATCAACCTATACGTGCTCTTGGTTGAGACAAGTACTGTTTGCTTTACACGTCTGTAGATATCAGGTAGAATAGGAAGGAGACTTTAGTGAATATACTGGATTATTTCACCATATACTGCCTTAGCTAGGGAAAAATCAATCTGCTTTTTAGAGTCTTTGTTGAGAGAAAAGTAATGTAAAAATGTGTGTAAAATATCTAGGCTTGGACCTTTAAGCTGTGTTATATGTATAGAGTAGAGAGGATATTGTTTGTTTTCTAATTGCTACATATATCATAAACAGTAATGCTAAAGTAGTTAGGATGATGTAAATGTTCTTTACAGGAAGTATATATAGAGGCAGGTAGGAAGAAAGCATCATGCTGACATCTTCTCCCAGAATATTTAATTTGTACTTATTGGTGGGACAGTAAAATTCAGTTTTGCTTGCACTGCTGAGAAGTCCTGTATGTACACTGGCCTGAGTAAACCCTATGGGCATGACCTTCTGGAAGAGAACCTAATACACACTGTCCCAATTACAGCTGTTCATGAAATGCAAAAGCAATATTAGATATCAGAGTTTCTAGTTTCTAATCTTGTTCTGGAATAAGTGCATTGTCTATTAGCCTGGGAGCACTGATTACCTAGACTTGCCAAATGCTTAGGTTTTATGTATTTATTCTTGAACTATGCAAATGGAAATAGGGAGGCTGGTTTTATTCCAAGGATTATGTGATTTGTGCAATTTCTGTGCTGTTGCTTTGGAGCGGGAAAAAATATGCTAGTTGCCTGCAGTTTAGGATAAAGCTACGAGGTCAGGGTGAGTAATCATGGCTGTGAACAATGCTTACCTGAAGAAATCTAACTAGAACTCAGGGTCACTTGGCTACCACTTAAGGCTGAAGAACAGCCTGGGGGCAAAGGTGGAACAGGGAGAGATGAAAAGAGTGGACAAAAGTTGAATATCAGGTCAAATAGTGAACAGTCGTTAGGCAATATGGAAGCATTTTATTTTGACAAAACTGCATTTTAACTGATATGATAGTAATATGCAAAATTAAATTTCAGGATCAGTTAGGCGTTTTTAATCTACTTGATTCCATCTTTAAAAGGAAAAGGAGCTATCAATGTAGTTAAATGAAACAAATATAAACAGAAAAATATTTGTACAATTATATGAATTAATTTTTTTTTTTTTTTGTAACATAATATTTCATGTTAATTTGCAAGCTAGTTGGGATATTCACTTTCTGGTAGAAAGACTAGCATGATTTGTTAGTCATAGTATGCTAACAATTTCATAAAAGAAAAATACACTCAATGTAATGTTAATTGAGTTAGCTAGGCTTACTTGACTCTTTCTTGTATTTGTTTCTCTGGAACTGTCCCAGATCGAGTAATTCAGATACAACATTAAATTTAACTCTTATGTTCTAATACAGCTGTTGTTACTATCTTTTAACCTTCAGTTATAAAAGGGTTGGCTAGTAAAAACAACAATTGGTTTTCTTGTAGTGGCTAGTTATCAAAAACTATGTTTTGATTTTCTGGAGTGCTTCTCCATTTGTGAATACTGTAATAAGCACTCATCTTAATAATTGACCTACAAAGTGAGGCTGTCTCCCAGGAAGAACTGACAGTAAGAGTGCAGTCCTTCCATATAAATCACCAAATCATCTGAAAAGCAGTAATCCAGAAGGAAATAGGGACATAAAGGAGGGGTACAGAACACCTAGAGCCAGCCCTGTGATAGCTGGGTTATTTCAACAAGCAAGGTATTTTCAACTGCTGTAAGAAAACAGTTTTCCTGCCCTTAATGATTCAGAGTAGCACAAACAGGTTAGAGCAAGTGTTGAGAAACTCTTAATTACAGCATTGATTTAAGGCAGGCAGTCCATACAGTCCAACATAAACAGACTGTAGAAAGCATAGACATCAGTGTTTAACAGTCCATTTTCAACTCAACTAATTTATCTTTCTCAGCTTTAGTCATCTCTCTCCCATAAAACAATGCATATTTCATCCTTTGAAAAATCAGCCTGAACTTTTATTAAACTGATACTATCACACTTCTGATTTCAACTATGTAAGTTCCATACAAGCATTAGTATTTGATCCTGCATAATTAATATTATGAATAATTATCCAGAATAATTAATGGACCAGTATAAGACAACACAGATGTCAGTAAATGAAATGCTGAAAACTTTACCTGACCTACATTAATCATAAAAAATATTAATATTGTATGAGAGGAACTCCTGTCAGGCTGTGTATTGATGTGGAGGCTGGAGATACATGGGTAGTGGAAGGCAGGTAGTTGAAAGGTGAAACCACAGTGTACTGAGTAGATTGAATATTAAATAGTCAAATTTCTGAGTAGCTTATTCTTTGGTAAAATTTTCAATGTAGTAGCAATAACCTGGTAATAAAAAGTGGTATCTTGGAAATTGGAGACTATTCAAATAGTACAACTTTTCACCTATGTGTTGATTTTGATTTGTTTTAGATTTTAATACTCAACCTATTTGTGTTTGAGTTTCAGAATATTTTTAGAAATTATGACAGGTGATTATTTAATATTTTCTTCATCTAAGCAACGTGGCACAATCTCCATTGTAATAGCTGTATATTTGGTATGAGCTCATAATTAATTTCTTATACTGGAAGTTTGGAGATACTAGAACTACTTCTTTGTCTAGTAATTATTGTTCTGAATAGGTAGCTATTTGATGTTGGTTTAGTAATTAAACTGTTTAAAGTGCTTATTTAATTACTTTCAGCTCAATCTGACAGATGCTTATTTTCTCAGAGCTGATGATTCAGACTGAATCAATTTTCCCTGGGAAGAGGGAGTGTGCACGTGTTTTTTCTTGTTTTGAGCCCTCTTCCTTTCGGGATAGGCAGCAGTGAATTCCACCTATAGATAAGACTTCAAACCCCATGATTCCTTGGGAGAGCATGCGCTGAAAGCTTCCAGTTGTCAAAGTGTGGTCGAGAGAGTGGTCGACTATTTGTCATATACCAAATCTGAAAGAAGAAAATAAATATATTGTCACTTTGTTGATCTTTAAATACAGAAAATCCAAAGGTAACTGTTCCTTAAAAATTTCTGTGTTGACTGTGTGGGTTACTGCATGCAAAGGGAGCTTCTATGGCTATGGGGATATAGGTTTCCTGTGCTGGATTGTAAATTTGTACAAATACTTAGACCAGCAAATAATCAAGAGGTACTGCATATTAGTCCAACATTAGATGTTGGCTGGCCTGTCTTTCAAAGTAATTTATTATCCAGTGTTTTTCCATTCAGGCTGGCTTCATTAAAGGTAAGTGTTGACCTTGACAAGAGGGTTGAATCGTGCAGTGATTTTTGCCTTTAAGAAGCAATATGAAAATGAATGTAGATTACAGTCCTTAGGATAAAGTTCAAAACCAGCTAGATAAGTCAAGGTACATATTTGAAGCAAGTGCTGTGCTAGCCACTAAGATAACCTGGTGACTAACTGATTTAAATATACTTTATTGACGACAGATTTTTAACATTTCAGCTGCTATGTTTTTCTCTCTGAATATATTTTTATACTAATAGCTCAGAACCAAGAGAGGCATACCTATAATCTTTTTCTCTCTCTGATATAGAATCATCAATAATTTTATGTAGCCTTAGGAGTAATAGTGATCTTGATAGAAAGGAAGCTAGTGGAAAGCTACACAGAGCTTGGTATTTTACGGTTTACTGCAGTATTGCTTTAAACTGCCTCACAAGGTTTTCTGCACCCCCAGCAGCAAAGCTGCCTGTTACAGATGCAATAGTTTACTCCATTCTTCTTAAGAACTTGCCTTAATGTTGTCTTACTGCATGGTCTGTTCATGAACCTTTGGTGTTAGTTTACATACTGAGCAGGTAAATAAGAAGGAGCATGAGCAGTAACAGAATTGATAGCAGAAACCTGTCCTGACATTCATTTTAACTAAAAAGTGTGCCTGTCGCTCAGAAGAGATTTAAAATAAAAATGTTGAAGATACACATGGACCATCTGAAAGCTGTTGATGTCAAAAAGGAAAGGGTTGTCAATTTCGCTCTCCGCTCCTTTTCTTAAACAGTAATTGACTTGGCATAACTTTGTTAAATTAAAACAATAATCCTAGAAAATGCAATCTTAGTATTCTACATGTCATACGATTAACTCAAGGGCAATGCAATTAGGTATTCAGCAACAACCATCTTTGACATAGTTAAGTGATTTTGGGCTCATTTAAAATACTTTTGAGATTTAGAATGATCTCTTCAATTGACTAAAAGTCTGCAAAATGTGGAAGTTCCTATTCTAATTTCATGCAATTGCTGTTCGTTGATGTCTATATGTGCTATTGTGTTTTAAAATAACAAATTATAAGATCTGTCCTGTTTCTTATGAAGCACCTTTTCTTGCAGATGCAAGACTCAACCATTCTAGGTACAATTACTGTTTGTTTGAAGTTTAAGCTTATGTATTGATTTAGCAACTAATTTTCATCACTAGTCATGCATATGAAGATGGCTTTCTAAATGTGGCATGTCAGTATTTAAAGTATTTCTATTTGCCCCATTTTATTTTTCATTGTGGAAGGATCAGAAACATCGTAGTCTAATACCTTCCATTTCTGCTCATTTTGACCTTTTTTTTTTTTTTTTTTAATGAACAAATTGCTGATCATTTCATGTATACAGAAAGGCAGCGAGTAGAAATACCTTTAAGGAAAACACTGCTTTGATGTAAAATAGCGTTTTACACGCAAAGATCGTAAGGTCACTGAAGGAAAATACAACACTCATCGGTGGCTTTGTATACGAAGTGTCTCTACATCGCCCCCCCCCTCCCCGTCTTTGCGATCGCTTCTCATGTCCTAAGCAAGCAGCGAGCTGGGCGGCAGAAAAAGACCAGAAAACGATTGTGCAGCTAAGAACCGCTCCTGTGTCAGTGCGAGATTGCGCGTGTGCTTTCTGTCTGATAAATTGAAATAACTGAAAGCTTGTTTGTTAATTAAGGAAAATCGGTACCCGTCTCCTTTAAAGGTCCCCTAATATAAAAGGGGGTGGAGAAGAGTAAAGACTGGTGTCTTTTTAACCTTGCTGAAGGACGCAGCAGTATTTATTGACGTATGCAAATAACCAGGGGGAGGAGGTGGAGGAGGGTGCTTGGAAAAACAGGAACCAGAATCAGTTTCTCATTGCAGGGTGAGAGCTCTGAGTTCCGGTGTAAGAGAAAAGAGACGTGGCGAAATTGCTGTATATCTCTGCCCTATAAGCACATCTCTCATTTAGACTGAAGGGAAACAAGGCATCTAAAAGGGTGAAGCATCTTAAATATTTTAAAGGCAATCTAGCACGATCAAAGGTTGCATATTGCTAAATGGGGGAGGGGGGAGATTACGGGTTTGCCTTGCAATTTACTGTAGCATAGCACTAGGAACAGGATGAGATTTTTGGCCAGCATATGATTAAAACAGCCTCGTTTGTGCTATGAATGACGATGTTAATAATCTGTCTTTGTGGTTTTTTCCCCTACTGTTTCAGCTGCGCAAACCATGCAGGATGATTTACTGATGGACAAAAGCAAAGCCCAGCCCCAGCAGCAGCGGCAGCAACAGCAGCAAGATCCAAACTCAGCAGAAGCCTCCTCTACACCTATCTCGTCGGAGACACCCAAACCAGAAGACAGCAGTTCAGTGACTAGTATCGGCACATCGGCTCCTTCCCAAAATAGCAAAGAGAAGATGCAGATGGAGTCTCCCATTTTGCCTGGCTTGAGCTTTCACCAGCCTCAACAAGAACCTGCAGCCGCCACCTCCTTGTCTCCCTCCTTCGGCAGCACTTGGTCTACAGGGACCACAAACACAGTGGATGATAGCTTTTTCCAAGGGATTACTCCAGTCAATGGGACAATGCTTTTCCAGAATTTTCCACACCATGTCAACCCTGTATTTGGTGGCACTTTCTCGCCTCAGATTGGCCTCGCTCAGACTCAACATCACCAACAGCAGCAGCAGCAGCAGCAAGCTCAGCAGCAGCAGCAGCGGAGGTCACCTGTAAGCCCTAATCAGGCACCTTTTGCCCAGAGAAATGCTGCTTACAACCATCAGCCCATCATGACCAGCAAGCCGTCTTCCTCCTCTGCCTCCTCTTCTTCCTCCTCCAGCTGGAATAACCATCAAAATGCAGCTTGGAGTACACCTTCCAACCCTTGGGGTGGGCTGCAGGCTGGTAGGGACCCTCGAAGGGCAGTTGGAGTGGGGGTCGGCGTGGGAGTGGGTGTCGGTGTACCCTCCCCCCTCAATCCTATTTCACCCCTTAAAAAACCATTCTCCAGCAATGTCATTGCCCCTCCGAAGTTCCCACGGGCTGCACCCTTAACCCCCAAATCCTGGATGGAAGACAACGCATTCAGGACGGACAATGGCAACAATCTGTTGCCTTTTCAGGTAAATGACTACGTGCACCTTCTACGTGGTGACAGCTATCACAAACTTGTGGTTTTGGCATGGGTGTATTTCACATTACTTTTCTACCCCAGAGGCATCTCTGTAACTCATACTTGCATCTAATAGGCACCTTATATGAAAGAAGTGGTGTTGATCCTAGGGAGTGCGTAAACAAATATTTCAAATTCTGGCTTAAAGTTTATAGTCTTATTTTTCCTGTAGCTTATTCTTAAATGTTACAAGTCTGCTTTTTTTTTTTTTTTGGTTTGGTTTTGGGTGTTTTTTGTTTTTTGGTTTTTTTGGGTTTTTTGGTTTTTTTGGTGGGATTTTGTTTGGGTGTTTTTAGCATCTAAAAGGTAGCATCATGAAAAGCAGGTTTGGCAGACTATGTGCTCTTGGCGCTGTGTGTTAATTTTTTTTCCTCGTATCCTCCCATATGTGAGAAACAGGAGATGTTAAAATTGCTGGCTTTAGTTTTCTAACTGTCCTGTTAATTTTAACCAAAGATGCTTCTTGACCTGAAATCCAGTTAATTATCAGCATAGAAATAGCTAATCATCCTTATGTGGTGATGGGATTTAATGAGGAGTCTGTTCACATAAGTTATACATATGGAAAGTTGTATATGTCTGTTATGTATACCCTGCTGTCATATTCACAGCTGACGTTTTGAATACATCTAGAAGCAGCGTGGGTGTGTATGGAAAGAGTGGCATATCTGTCCTTTCCAGTAAGGAAGTGTCTAATACAATTGACGTGATTTAGAAATGGCAGGGAGGTATTGTATAAAATAAACCATTTTATGCTGTTCAAAATATTTGCAGGGAAAAGAGACAATAGGACACGACCTTCAGAGCCATATTGCAATGGAGTCTATTTACTAGCTACATAGCTCTGAAATATTTAAAGCTGCAGTGCCCTTCCCTGTTTTTTCTATGACGACAAAGCAGATCAATTGCAGCTGAAACTGGGCCACATAGAAGATTTGCAATTTTAATGCAGAATGAAAGCTGTCATGGTGCGAAATCCATTTTAAGTTGAAAAAAGCAGAGCAAGCACTTGTAGGTATATCTATATAAGGTAAATTCCAAATTTCTTCTACCTTAGCTTTTTTTTAGCCTCAGACAAATTGAAATTTTGTGTTTTGAAATACAGTGAAATCATTTGTATATGCTTTGTGTTTAGGTAATAATTTTCTCAGCAAAGTATGAACTCTCAAACATTTTAAACTACTTATTATGGTAAGAATCGCAGGTAGATGGACATTTAAGATTAGAAACAAAGTAAAAAAAAAAAAATCAAAAAAAAAAAATCAAACCCCGAACCAAACAGCCCTCCCTCCATTACTTCAAGAGATTGTGGAAGTAAAATACATGCATCCCTCTGCACTTTCCAGTCACATTCAAAGAGGGCACCTTATAGTCAGCCTTGAAATCGCATTTTGCTGCTTCATTCTGTTTAAAGGGAGAGTTGCTAATTTTTTATTGGCTACCCTAAATGAAGGCGGAGTGGCTTCTGGTGAACTGCTGGTCAATGTCTCAGAAGCACTGAAGTCTGGAGAAAGGTTATACTTTAGACATGATATGCTGGGTGAAACTACAGCATTGGACAGAGCACAAAAGCTAATGAATATAGCTCCCAGTCATTTTTTAGGAGTGAAAAATGTGTTTCAATTAACAATTATTCTTTTATTTAAATTGTCTGCATGTAAGACATTAGAAATGTTGAAAAAATTGATTTGGTAGGGAAAGCAACAGTAAATGGTCTTATTTCTGTCATTTGGTCAGTGAGATACATCTTCAGTGAATACACAGCCTTATTATTGTAGCTGTAAAGTGTCGGTAATTAAACTAGCAGGTATTTATTTTTCACTAGGGAAACAGGTAGATAAATGTTTTTAAAGAAAAGTTCCTTTGATTTTAAAGTTAGCATTTTGAACAGCTAAGGTATAAGCCAATATGTAAATTTGCAAACTTCTTTTCTTTGTGAACTTGACCTGCTGTTTTCCTGTTCAACTGAAAGCAAGTACTTAGACTACTCTGAGCACCAGCTGGAATAACAGTCTGATTTCAGAGACTTGTACAAATTGTATTTTTTTCCCCATAAGGTTATATATAATACAAGCCACCAAATTTTGCCTACAAGATTGTAATCTGGGTTAATGTTGATTGCTCCTGGCATCTGGAGTTGTTTCCATGTGGGAAAGGCTATGTACTTATCAAAATGAGTCAGAGAGGATCTGAAACCTCCATTCT
>JANHGN010008206.1:0-64423 GCA_024605025.1 Megaceryle maxima
CTAATTTTTTTCTGTAAAAATAATTAATTATATTTAAATTAAAAATAGATTCAGGAATTTCATTTTTGTTTCCACTATTTGTCTTACTTAGATGTCTTGTTTAAAATACTGCACCAGACTTCATCAGCACTTTCTGCTTTGTATGCTGGGAAGAAAAATCAACAGCCACTGACATTATTAAATGCTTTGTATGAGAAGGATATATTTGTACACTTCATCCCAGCAGCTGCAAAGCAAACTCAAGTTAGTGCCACGGATGGCTCACAGTTATAATGTGAAACTTACCCACTACGTAGTCACAGCAGGAAATGGCTAGAAAACAGAATAAAGATGTTCTTACATGCCTGGAAAGGGCTCTTTGCAGTAGATGAATAAAGCAAGCACAAAGCCATGACTCTGAAATTGCCTGTTGCCTTACCAGTGCTGGTCTGCTTTTGGCTGTACAGATTTATGTCAGGTGAGGATCTACTCACTCCATGCAAACATGCAGGTGTGTGCTTCAGGAAAGTGAGAAAAAATAGTATGGGTTCAGAGACAGAGATTGATGCTGTCGCAGGGAGGTCAGGAGTCAGCTCTTGCAAAAAAAGACCTCCCTATTTCACATCATTTCTAGAAAGGGAAGGAGATAGACCAGAAGGCTGAGAGAATAATGAAAGTTAAGAAAGAAAAGTCCACTGTCAGGTGCAACTTTCATCTGACAATATCCGGGAACTGCCTTTGATTAACAGCCAGGGTCCAGAAACAATTCAGGGTGAAGAGTCCAGAGAATGTAAAAATTTTAGTGGTGCCAGCAACTCTTCATTTACCAACCTCTATCTTAATAATGTTGTGTGAACAAACAGCAAATCATCTAAATCACAGGCTGTTTACAACACAGAATCCTAGTTATGGGTTGGGACATTTTCCATGTCTTCATAGAAGAGAGTCAGTCTTCTCCATCCTTGCAGCTCCCTGGAGGTCAAGCATCGCTGTGCTGAATTCAAAGCCAGCAGGAGATGAATCTTGTTCCCCCAGACTGAACTGACTGCAGGATTTCCAGTGCTGACATGGGGGCAGAGACTCTAGCAGGGAACTGAAGGAGATATTAGCTCTTATCAAAATCCTGCTCTTGAGCAGTCACATGAGCTTTGAAAAATATAGCGCTGACTCACTGAGTCTGCCCAGGAGTTTAGTTTTGATGGGAAAGCCCAGGCCATGTCAGCAACCTTATCAAGAAACATTTTTTCCCTCCTGCATTAGGAGGCACCACAAACAAAGTATTGCCAAACCAATGAAAGGTCTGTTTACAGACACATCAGCAGGTGCCAAGTGTTGCTTTCAGAAGCCAAGTAGCAGTCCAAACAGGTGGCTGGCATAGAAATTTTATCAGTCTCTCACCTGTGTTCTTACTGACTGATGTATAGCAACCATACAATTTTAGTTTCTACCAATAAATACAAATTTTCTTAGTTGAGTCAGTTTGTAAAAGTCAGAACGAAACAACAGTTCTTATCTGGTTATGAATTGTACATAGCACATGCAGAAGTGCAAGCTGGATCCTTGCAACATACTTCTGCTTAAGGTCACTTCCAGTTGATCTACCTGAAAACTGTTATTTTGGCTCTTGAATGAAAGAGCAGAGTTTATGTCAGCTCTGTTGTTCCTTGGGTGCCTCAATTGGCAGAAATGGCTACATCCTGGCTGCTATTAGCCCCAGTGAACTAGCTAGACTCAAACTGTTACTATTGTATCCTGTGGCATGCATGCTGCTCAGAAAAAATGAAAAGGCTGGCTCCCTCCCTGCCATTACATCCTAGTTACCCAGAATGACATAAGTGTGTTTAAATTTGGTCTGAGATCCTTTCCTATGTGTGGAAGCATTGTTCTGGGGTAGACCTGGGGCTGAGCCAAACCCACAGACTTCAGTGATCCCTGTGGGAGTTGACTCAGGAGTTCACCATGAGAATAGGCCTGAGGCTGCTCTAATGTGATGCAGGAGCCTGTGTCCTCCCAGGGTGGCCAGGCAAATAGATCAGATGCAATTCTGCAGAGCACAGAGCAAAAATTGTCTGTCCTCTGCAGTGTGCTGAGCTCCAAATGACAAATAACATTATCAGAGGGGGAAGCTGATGTGGGCAGACAGGGTGGATGTTAAAAGATAGAAAGGTCATGCCAAAAGGCTTAATAGCCTGAGTGTACCATATTCAATGACTTCTTCTGGCTCACGAAATCGAACCCTTCTCTCTGCTTTCCGCTTTTCTCCCACAGCTTGGTCCACAGGTGGCCTTTTCCTCAGTATTGAAGGAGGATAGTTACTGTCATCTGTCTAGAGTTGATCAAAACACAAAACATAAAACACATGGCCATTCAAACTGAAGTAATGCATCTTGGTGAAGGTTTGAGCTTTTGTGCCTGTGTTAGTATGTCCCTCATAGGACATGATATGAAACACATCTGTTCTGACATTACAGTTAGACCACTGTAATATTTATAGCAAGACAATATGGATATTCCTTAATTGTCATAGCTCTCCAGTACTCTAAAGCTGTGTTCTTAGAAAAAAGGTTGGTTAAAGTAATGGACAACAAAGTGTTCAGAAAGGATTCCTCTGAATTGGAGTGAACCGTTACTGAATGTGGCTACTCAACAGTCCTGGGGTAGATGGACATAAATGTGATGTGAAATAAATGAACCATATAATTTGTAGCACCTTTGAAATGTTTTTCTGAGCTAAGGAGCTCCCTTCTGAATGCAATGTTGCCATTTCAACAACTGAGACAATGCAGCTGGCTTAGGTTTGGACACTGTCCTGATGGGTATGAGAAGTTGTTTGCACTTCACTATCACAATTATGTTGTTGCTCTGTTTTTTGCTTGGAAGCCACACTCAGTCTTTGATAAAGGCATCAGATTGCTGTGGATTCTGCCAAATGACAAGAAACAGAGCTGTAATTATAGTACTAAGTCCCTCTTCTGGGTAGGAATGTTGCCACAGTCAACTCCCCAAAGTGAATCCAAAGCATCTCAGTTCAGAGACACCCACTGTCCTCTGGAAGTGGAGAGCAGATGGAAAAAATTCTACTTTGAAAAGACCTAAGTGGGTGGCAGAGATTCTCCACATTTTGTTTCTACTTAAAGATTGAAGTCATCTTCTCTACCCCTTTCCCTCTGTTCCTCTGCTAGATAAAGGGTATTATTTCTTAGGTGGTTTGTTTGTTCGTGCTTGTTGCTGTTCATGCTCCTTTTTTTTTTTTTTTTTTTTTTCCCTTGTGTGTCATTTCCCTCCTCAGTGATTGCATACTCTTTCCTCCATGTTACTCTTATGATTTTATTTTTCTACTCCTCAGTGCCTGCTTCTTTTTCCCATTTTTAGACTCTCGCCCTTGCCCTACATCTTTTCTCTTTGGGTGCTCTCCCCACACTCACCATTTCACACATCCACTCCTTGGGCTGCAGAAGCTGGATTAAGTCCCATTAGCTACAGTCTGGGAGTGTCAGACCCCAGATACAGAGGATAAGTAGGTTACTCTATACATCACACCCTGGATAATCTTAGAAAGGCACATAACATAGCCAGTAGGTACTCCCATTGAGTGAGGAACATCTTCAGCTTTGACATTTTTCCACTGAGGGAATTATAAACCAAATTTCATTTTAGCTTATCACTGATAAGGATGCTTTTTCTGATCTTGGAGCCATACAAGCATCCATACCACCTCTGTCTCATGGCCAGGGACAGCATGTGCTGGAGATCTGTGTTTTTCATTCAGCAGCTCAGAAGCTGCAAGACACATCCAGTGTATGGGAAACCTGGATTCAACATCTTCTAAATCCAAAGAAATATGAACCCACATCTCTCATATGCACACCCTCATCATCAGAGCAATGGTGCATACATGGGAGCAGGGAATCTCAGCCTCTACCACTGAAGCTGTCTTGTTTGGCCTCGATTAGTTAAATATTCATTGAGCTCAAGAAACAAAAAAATGACTTTACATCCTGGTGTTTAGCTGCTCCCTTGGTGGTGGGAGAAGTGTCCTCCTTGCTCCAATGAATACTTAATATGAAATACCTAAATGTTCATTGGAGCAGTCACAGGGAACAGGGTCTCTCATCTACCAGGTGAGTACCCTACTCACTCTGCTATAGCCACACACACACTTTCAAGCATAATGAATATTTAATTATTCTGTATAAAATGAAACAGGTTTAGGGGACACAGCTAAACTCATACTAGCAGTGGTTATAGCTTAGCTAGGAGGGTTCCTTCCATGGCACAATCAAGGAAACCAAACCCTATATTTGAAGAGATTTATAAATCTGAGTGTGGCTTTTTCCATACTGAGCTTTTTCAAATATTTAACAGCAACATCACACCAGAAAAGAAAAACATCAAACAACTAACTAGTCGGATAGCACCTAGATAAGGAAGACCTTAAAAAGGAAGTGGTATTTACAATGTTTACTAGACTCTAATAACTTATTGAAATCAAAGCTACATAGTGTCAGAAGAAATTATGCATTCTCCACTTAGACAGAAACCTCCTGTTAACATACTGTGCCAAAAGCTGGAAATCTACCAAAGTGCTAGCTGGGAAATTATATGCCCTTACAAGCAACTAATTTGTGAAAAAATACAAGTGTTGGACACAAGGACTCTATTGCCCATCAAGAGATTACTTACCGGCAGCTCCTCAGCACTAGGATCAGAAGGTGGGGCTGGACATATTTGGGACATGTACTCTGGATGCCAACATGAAGCCTCCCAAACAAAACTTTGGTTGGAAAGCCACTTGTTCAAGAAAATGAGAAGGACCAGGGAAAAGCGTCTGGAGATTCCTTTGCAGTGAGGACTGAGCAGGCAGTGCCACCAAGCAGATGGGAGCAGCAGCAAATGACAGAGTGGAAAGAAGAGTTTCCGCCCTTCACACCAGTGTTGGCTTGGGAAGGATGACGCTACTTGAAATGTACTCGGTAGCCAAAAATAGCACATAGTGATAATAGTGATTGTGAAGCTGGAAAGCAGGGCTTTCCTGGCAACTGGAAAGGGTTCTGAATGGAGCAAATCACAGATAAGCACCCACATATTAATATGTGTAAATGTGAAGTTGATGCTGATAATGATATTATTTTGTTGATGCTGATAATGATATTATTTTATAATCATTGCAGCATTTCTGTGATCATGTTGATCTCCTTTCCAGAAGTCATTCCCATTCTCAAAAATCTTGCAAGTGGGATTGCATTTAGTCCTTCTCCAATTCCAAATATGTGAGTAAAGCCACCAGAAAATGATATACATGTCATGAGATCACATACATCTCCCACCAGTACAATTATAGCCTCACTTTTTATGTTTTACAAATTAGATCCATTATTATAGTAATAAAGTAGGATTTTAACATTAGACATTTCTACAGATATTATAATAAGATTATTGATAGGAAGAGAGGTGATTTACTGTTCCAAGAGGCTTTAACAGCCCCTTGTCAAATGCTGAAAGCTGACTGTCATCAAAGGTACAATTTTGTCAGAAATACCTGCCATGACTGCTGAAATATGGTGGTTTACTGTCTCTACAAGCACAAGCTTAAGCTTCTATTGTTCTTTTTCCTGAAGAAATTTATTTACTATGATATGTCTAAGGTACTCTGGTTTTGTGTTATTTTCCAGGTGGTTGGATGTATTGTCCCATGGCATACTCAGGCTGGCTCTTGTTTTGCATATACCTAGTGGAGCCAGGGTTGCAGGATGCTTACACTGGCACTAGGAACCAGAGAGCACAGCAGCTCTGTGGGCTTCACTGTTTTAATCTTCCTTTCAATTATTTGAGCAGTGGAGGAGTAGTTGGGAAGTGTTTGGATCCTATTCCAGAGAAAACTGTGTGAGCACATCAGCAGACCCATGGTCTCTCCCCAGCTCAGCCTCTGAACAGGTCTTCAGGGCTTTCAGGGGCTCCTGTCCTCAAGTCATTCCTACTCCAGCAGTGAAAGCAGTGACAACATGGAGAACAGATTTTGCTGGTCTGCCTGGGACTATTCACCGAATGCACCACATCTAAGAGTCACATGGAGAGGAGTCACCTTACCTTCTCTTTCCTGTACATTGGCGTGATGGAGGGCTTTTCCTCATGCTGCAACTGGCTCACAGATGCAGGCCTTGTGAAATGTTCTCAAAATCCCCTGCAAGTGTATCACAGCAGTTGAGATCCTTAAGCTGAGCTTTTTGTCAGGAAAGTAATTCTTCAAAATTTTATTCCTAATGGATGCTAGACAGAAAGATGGCAAAGCCTTCCAAACCATGGTCCCCGGCTTCTCTGGTTCCTCCTTCCTCCTATTGTGATAATCACTTGCTACTGATAAGATGGAGTTTACCTGCCTACTGTGGCCAGCAAAACTGATGGAGGTGGGAAGAGGGAATTCAAACTCTAGTCTTCATCTAGATTGGACTTTCTCGATGTGCATTGTCTCATTTACTTTTACTAGTGTCATCCAGCAAAGCACATAAGAAGGTCTTGTGTAGCCTTTTATTCCTGCAGAGAGTGGCAATGAGCTTTTGACCTTTTAGACCTTCATGAAAAACCTTGTTCCTGTCCTTTTCACTGAATCTGTTTCTTTGGAAAAAAAAAGGTCTCGCATTTTTCTAAATAATTGGCAGAAATTTTTTGGTATTTAAAAAAAAAACCTGAAAAAAAAGTCAACAGTGTTTGTTGTTTTCAAGAAATGGACATATGGAGACAACACTGATAATTTTCAATGCCAGAAACCATTTCTTTGCAGTTCTAGATTCCCCTTAAATGTAAACAATTCTTCTGTTCATTTGATTGAAAACTAATTGGGTGGCTTATAAATGTTTTCATGAAAGATTGCTATCCAAATGCTAGGAATGATAATTTCATAGTGCCATTCTCACATTGTGTTAATTGTATTGATATTGATGGTTGTAAATGCTTGAATAAATTAGTAGTTACCTGGGCACTTGAGTTCCAGTGGATAAAGGTGTTAGGAGTTCAAATCTCATAACAGGGACAGATCCATTCCTACTAAGTGCTTTTGATTGCAGTTTAACAACCTAAAACTGGATATACATTAGGAATAAAACACAGTTTAATGCATGAAGTGAAATATTCTGGGAAAATAACCACTAGCCTATGAAATCACAGTTAATAAATAATAGTTACGATAGTGGGATAATTTCTGCTTTAGAAGCTGGAAGAATTTCCTTTAACATTGCCTTTCTTTTTAAAGTAATTTTTCATCTAAGCTTTGATCTCATTTCATGCAACATATGTCAGAAGCAAAGCTAGAAAAAGAATTCATAAATGAATTATTTAGCTGATGAGTGTCACCTCTATTTCTCTCAGCTAATTGTTCACAAATAGATAGTGACTTTTGTGAACGTATTCATTATTCAGATTTATTCAGTGGATAATTGCTGGGAGTAATTCTTTGTCTGTAGTCTGCTTGGAAGCATTTTGCTGTGAACATTTAATAGTAAAAATCTATCCAGGCTTTCAATACAAGACAAACTGAAAATATCTGTAACTACTGATGGAGTCCTTAAACACAAACAATATACTGCAGCCTTAATGAGCAATGCCAGCATTTTCAGGAAGAACTCCACTACTTCCTGCGATACATAAGGAAAGCAAACACATCTCAATAATCTGTGTAGTGCTGACTTTGAATGGTGTACATTGTATATGCAAATAAGTTTTTACAAGAAAAGCATTGCTTAAATGTTTGCTCAGCAGAAAAACAAAACAAGACTGAACAAAACATGATTGACTTCCCAGTGAATAAATATGAACGGTTCACACAAAGGAACTAACTATGTAGCCAGTATTTTCCTGCAATACCCCAATCAAAGATAGCTAGGAAATAAACATAACATGATAAAACAATTTTACACTCAGAGGATAGCTCTGTAACCATATGAACTCTTTTTCCATTTACTTCCATGAAAATAAATATTCTGGACAAGAAAAGTACTTTGTAAATGGTGCCTTTGTGGGGATTCATCTGGCCTGGTTCAATTATTTTGAAACCTAGCAATTTTCTCATATCATTGAATCTGGTTTTATTGCAAATAGGGTCATAGAAATAGTCACTCATTGCGATAATGGACTTAGTTTATCTTAACTATTAACACTTCCCGTAGGTTTACACACACGTATATATTCAATATTTATGGATATGCACAGTGCATATATATTAATAATGAAGCAACTGTATCTCCAACAATCTGAAAACAAAATCACGTAATACCATACAGTGTGGGGTGCAGTGGTAACTGGAAGCAGCATATCAGGGTAACAGAACAGAAAAGGAATAAATAAATTAGAAGGGAGTCTTCCATATCTTCTTCAACTTCCAGAGTGTCAGTTGAGCCTTTGTTCAATATTCCACCTTTCGTGCTTCTGTGTGCTCTTGATTAATAATTTAGAGGTGCACCTTTTGGCAGCAAGGTAAGTTTTGTGTTTGCCAAGAGTGATTTTCCACCAGTCAGGGAATACATCAGGAAATAAAAGGGCAAATTGCCCCACGGAGTATAGTTAGCTGTGTGCCTTCTTCCTTTTTTCTGCCTCTGCAGAAATAGATTTACTGCTGAAAGGTGTGAGATGTCCATGAGGTGTCATACAGCACCATTTCTGTACCTCAGACTTTCCAGGAAAGCACTGCATAAATCCCAGCCTCAGGACAAAAACCAGCCCTTTGCACCGTGTGTTTACATGTGTATTCCACAGCTGGAAGGGTCATGGTCAATGTGTCATCTGACAGTCACTTCAAAATGGGATGTATTTTGTGGAGTTGGATATAAAAACATCAACAACAAAGCATAATGGAGACAGAGCAACGAATAGGAAGATGGTCTGACAACACCTGGTGTGTGTAGCCAGATAGGCTGAAAGCAAACAATTTTCCTTTCTTTTAATTCCCATGATGCCCAGAGATCTGTGTACCCAAGTGCATTTGTCCCCAGGGAAGGGCGGTGTGATCAGCACAAAGCTCAACATTGACAGTCCCTGTGGTGCACCATGAAAGACCCACAAGCTTATCCTCCCAGCGAGACTTCTTCACCCTTTAGATATTACTGCTTTGTGTTGGAAGTTTTCATGATCACACAGATCTATAAGCTGACCTTTGATGCAGGTATGCAGACCTGGGACCATTCATACAGGAACTGCTCTTTGTAAAATTGACCTTAGGGATGGTGATATCACATGTAGCCATCTGATCCAGCACAACAGAACTCATTTCTGAAGACAGCTAGCCCTGGCTTTATTTGTGGATATAGCAGGCCCTTCTGAGTGATGATCATCATCCTGGAGCCATGATAACAGTTTCATATCTACAGTGTGCAGGGCTTTGTGCTGGTTTTGAACTGAACTTTTTTCTAAGGCAAAAACACAAGTACTGAGCAGAATGTGTAGCAGGGTTTTGCATTATGGTGAGAACATCCTCACCGCAGGACACAGCGATTTCTGCTTTGTTGGGACTGGCTAGAAATAATTTAACTGTGTTGAGGAACCTGGTCTCAGTTCATCCCTGGTATGAATCCATTGACTTATAAAAGGCAGAGTTCTGTCTCCATTTCTTAAAACTTCCTCTCTTATTCATGAGTCTTTGTGGGTAAAATAACTGTACAGTATTTGTGACGATATGTTGTAAACATCGAGAAAATTTCTGACTGCTGAAATTAACTTTCTAAATAATTACAGAATGATTCCACAAACATTTCATAATTAGGATCCTGAGATTACAGCCAAGCTATTATTTGTGACTAAACATGCATTTTTATTTTGGAAATGTCCCGTAAGCCATTAGGTTTATTCCACCTGAGACTTTCTCATTTGTTCTGTTCATCCTGCCATGGCGATCTTAAATGTATTGATTGACTTTGGTTACTTACCAAGTAACAAAATGCTAATATCTGCTGTTGGCTCACTGATTCCACATCAACCAGTCTTGTTGATTTGAGTTGTAGGAGACAGATAGATCTGGAGCAAGTGAGGTCATTCTGAGTCAGCTTTTATCGCACACTCATCATATTTTAGGAACTAAAAAGCATGGAACTGGAACCACTTCTTAAAGCATCTGGGCTGCTGTTGATGTCAGGGCTCATGAGATGAGTGAGAGGGATGAACCCACTGCCAGCAGAAGGATGGCTGAACTGGCATAAAATGGAAAGAGAAGCAAAATAAAAGGCATGAAAAGAAAACATCTTAGAAACAGCAAAAGCAGAAATATCTTTAGGAGTTCCATTTTAGCAGTAATTGCTTTGTGCTCTCTATTGTGTTGACTGGAGACTTCTGTAACAATTCCTCATTTCCCTGGCTGAGTTTTGGACTTAGGACAATTCAGACTAGGATCACTACAGGGTATAACCTAAAAAGGGGATTAGTGGTCTTGTCTAAATCCCAGATATCAAAAGGCTCCTATTGACTTCTGCAAGCCCCTGTATGTCCTTAAGGATTTTAGAAACTGAGTAGCCATTAATGCCAAACTCATTCTGAGAAGGGCAGCAAGTGGGACTGACAGCAATGGGAAGGAAGAAGCTGAGGGAATTGTAAAACACCTGGATGCAGACTTCACTATGTAGGATGATTTGAAAGCACTGTTGTAAATGCTCTTGAGCTCCATTTGTAGTGTCACCTTGGAAAGGGATTAGATTAGATTAACGGCATGAAAAAAGAACAGAAACATGGAGAAAATAGCAGATCAAAGTGCAAGAAAAAACCAAAATGAGTAAAATATGCATGAATTGGAAAGAGTTTGAATGGTGATATTGGACGATGAAGAATATAACAAGCAAGTGTCCAATCCCTCTGTCATTGGCAGCCATTGACTTTACATTAAAGTTAAGTCTATTAATGCCAATATTTGTTCTGGTTTTAATATTTTTGTAAATAGTATGTAAGTTTCTCTCCTTCACTTCTCCAGGCCCTGGAGGATGATGTTTGTAGAGAAAATCAAGTAGGTTTAACAAATAGTAATTGGTACAATTTCCCAAACTGTCCAAGTGCTTCTGGAGCCTATATTCAATTGCATCTCAATTTAAACTGAGGCAAGAAAACAAAGCAAGGGAAAATTCAGGCAGCACATCAAAGAAAACTTATGAATATTAGGATATACAGATATATCAGGTTAAAAACCAGTTATATTTTGCACAGGCAAGCAGAAGATTTAAGTAATGTTTTTATTCTAAAACAGGGCATCCTTTGGCCTGCCTGCAGGAGTGTCAGATGGTGCTGCTCTTGCTAAGGCAATTTGTATCTTACAATGGGGTTGAGAGTATCATGGCCTTTTACGATAGTGGGGAACTGGGGTCCAGCCCTGATCCCTGGCTGGTTTGAATCAGATCCTTAAAATGCAGTGCCTCTAGGTAGTGGCTTGTTACTTGCTGCCTTGTAACAGTTACAGCTTTCTCTGTTTTCCCCCTTCTCTCTCCTTATTCTTATGGGAGATTTGGTCTGGGACCAGGAAACCTCTCAGCTTAAATTAATACATTGGTCAGAATAATCTCTGCTTTGAGAAATGTGCTTTTTCTGATGTGGAGTTTTTTCATCACCATATTTTTCATCATCTCAAATGTATGAGCCTTTCAATCAGTCTCCTCAATGAAACAATGGAAATTACATTGACTTTTCTTTTAAAGCTAGACAGATGCAAAGTCAAGGAATAAACTTCACAGGACAGCTATGAAGATAGTGAATTAATAGCATCTGAAGACTGGAGAATTGAAATTGAGCTCTTGGTCTATCTTATGATTCTGGTTACGTGGTTGTTCCCTGAGGGAGGCAAAACTTCTGGGTACAGAAAGATGATTCAGTGTCTTGTATTGTCCGGTTCATGCATTAAACCTGCTCTAGTAAACACTTCTGGGAGAAGTATTGAGTCTGGAATGTTCTTATGCTCTCTATCTAGTGTCAACATTTC
Organism: Megaceryle maxima; assembly: GCA_024605025.1. Classification (NCBI taxonomy): domain Eukaryota; kingdom Metazoa; phylum Chordata; class Aves; order Coraciiformes; family Cerylidae; genus Megaceryle; species Megaceryle maxima. The sequence continues at coordinate 11,918 of JANHGN010008206.1, forward strand.
TCCCTGTGTATTGGAGAGCTGACAAAAATTAGACCCCCTTTGGAGCATACTGGGCCAAAAAGTTCTTTCCATCTCTAAAGTGAAGATGATGGAGAGGGACACCATCACTCCTCCTTCCCAGATGATGGCCTCTCCCTCTTCTGTGACTCTCTTGAGGCTTTAGAACTGAAACACCTTTTCCTGTTGCTCCTGGTTTTGGCAAGTTTTGCCACTTGCTACATAGATAGTGCCAGAGCTAGGAAGTAGTCAGCTTCTTTGATGGGTGCATTTGGCAGTCCAAATCAAAAAGTTATTAGCAATGGATGCTATAAGAATTTTTATGGAAAAGTTGCTTTCTGTTTGACTGATATACTTCTTTACATGTCTTCTTTTGTGCAATATTTCTCAAAGAAGGTGAAAAGACACCTGGTTGTTTCCCACTCCACAGTCAGGAATGACACTGACTCCTGTGAAGAGCTCTGCATGTGAAACCCAGACAGGATTTCACCTCTGCTACTCACATCTGTAAGACTGATAGGTCTCCATTAAATGAGCAAAACTTATCTCTCTTAGGGCATTTTGGGTCAAGCTGCCTTTCCAGTGAATGGAATATAACACTTACTGGAAATTTTTTGTGCAAATGACATTTGCTTTTTGGTTAAGTGAAGTAATACCAAACATAGACTGGAGCAATGTACTGTTGATCCCAATACACAACTGTCAAGTTTCTTATCTGGCCAGAGCAATAATTTTTATTTTCCTCTGGTTCAAGTAAAGTTACTGTGAGAGGCACAGTCTGAATGTAAGGTTGGCACTCTGCTCTCTTGAGCTATGGCTCTACTGGCTTCTGCCAAAAGGCCAAGTAATTTTGTCTGTCACATTCCCACTGCCTGGTCTGCTATTGCTAGCTTATTACAACTGCTGAATTTCCAGCATTTTGGCACTCCCAGTGCACAGACACACAGCATAATCTGAATACTATATACTGCTTACAGTACACAAGTGAAGAAAGCATCTGTCTGCTTCACACTTCCTTCTCTTTAAACTAATCTTCCTCACATCCACTCATCTCTACACAATGACACCTGGTTCCCCCTTCTAAACCTGGTAGACAGCCTGCTCCTCACTTGCCCCTCCAGCCTGTGTTCATTTGGGCTGTGCTGGGTGACTTTGCCTGGCATTTGTCATGGTGGCAGCAAATGTTGCAGACCTGGCTGCAGCCAGCTACCAGAGAGTGATGGGTGATCCAGATGCTGGGTGCCTCTCCTGTTTCAGATAGGTGGGTACCTTGAGAATGACATGCTGTCTTGAAGTCTTCAAATTTTCCTTGGATGCAAAATCCCTCAGCTAAGGTACATACAGAAAGCACATCTGAGACTAGAAGAGGAGAGGATTTCCTAAAACTAACCCATAGGAATGTGTCTCCTGGAGCTACCACTCTGTCATGTTCTTCAGGAGAATATGATGTGAACCAGCATCAACACTGGAGGAGGACACCAATTAAATGTCAGGCCAATCAAGGTTGGTGGGTTTGCATGGCCATGATACCCTATCTGTTCTGTTCTCCCCATTAGTATTTCAGAAAGGACACCTGAATCTCCTTTGCCTTTACCAAACAGAAATGAAACACCTACAAGGCAGCAAAATGGCACCTTTTTCTTTTTTTCTGGCCTTCACCTATAGAGAAGGAAAAAGAAAGGGAATTTGGAGAATTTGGAGCAGGTGGCACTGGGAGTTGTCAGTTCTGAGCTGGATTTTGGGGTAGCATGCAGTGGCTGAAATGGGCAGGCCCAGGAAAGAAGCTAGTGCTTCAGTGTACTCTCAGTTCTTTGAGCCATCTGCTTCCACAAGAGTCTCTTTTAGGAAATGAAGGCTGGAAATGATTTGGGGATGAATTCCTCCAAATCTTAGAACTGTCCAAAAGCCCATACAGTAATAAATCTGTAGTAAGCATGTGCAACCAAACCCCTCCCATCTGAGATCTTAGCTTTATTTGCTCCCCTCAGAGTAAAGTAGCTGCTTCAGGATAAATAAACAGAATTTTGCAAATTCATATACTTGTCAAAACATTCCTGTCTGAATAATGGTCTCTTCACTCTAGATGTTTTATACTCAGTTAATTCCTGGGTTTGGGAATGACATTTAAGAAGGGAACATAAAGCTTTCCTGATCCACAAAATATTAAGCAGGTCAGACCTCCTTTCTAGAGTTTAAGTGGGTTGTTTAGGATCTGCAATGTCTATTTTGTTTTCAACATTAATGGCAAAACAGGGTTTTGAGAAACAGGTTGCCATACTGCTTTTATACTGATTCAGTTCTAAAAAGTCTGCCAATAGATTTTATTGCAGCTCCTAATAATGGTTATCATTGATCATAAATAATATGGTTTTTTTGTAAGTCTTCTTTAAGACCAAGGCTATGTAAGAGCTACAGATACTGGTAAAGAGACTGTTCCCGCTCTGTATAAACTGCAAGAGCAATGCCAGTTTACAGTAAACTAAATATTTGGCCCGCGGTTTTCAGAGGCTGAATATACAGTTTAAGGAAAAAGAAATTAAGAAGCCACAGCATTTTGACAGAAGCAGGTTAAGCAGTTTTACGATAGAAGCTGCCTCCACACTAGTCTATGCAGGCAAGAACACAAAACCTTTTTTAAATGTACCTGTTGGTCACGATGAAAAACGTAGACAGCATCTCATACTGACAAGTCGAGCTTGGGAGGCCTGCTCAGAAAAATCCTTCATCAGAGCAGCAGCTGTCTCTTTCCCCTGAGCAAATTTAAAGCTGTCAAAGATGCTGTAATCAGACTAGGTCATCAAAACCAGTCCTCCTGAGGACTGGAAATAAGATCCAGAGATGAGCATTCGGCTATGTGGGCAAGGTCTAAAACACTAAAGTTTCCATTGAAATTAAATGAAGGGACACAGTAATTGCTGTGAAAGAAAAGCGAAGCAATCACTGGGAGAGCCCCAAAGCTTTCAAACTACCTCTTGAAATGATGCTGGTTGTAAAGCAGGGATCTATGTACCACATATCAGAATCTGATAAGGGAGCAAACCTTTTACTAGGAAACCAACTTAGATAACTACTGGAGCATTTGCTCATGTGGCTCCTGGAGCTAAAGCAAATTTTAATCGAGATTTCACCACACAGTTGAGTAATTTTATTACCAGGTTAAATAAAAAAGGTTAATAAAGTAATAAAAATGGATTCTTTGACTTCAAAACATGAAGATGTGGTCAATATGTTTAATAATTTGCAAATAGAGTGGAACAAAGCACAATAGCTATGGTGACCACTGAGAGGGGATCGCTTGGCATTTGTACCCTCTCTTGTACTAGTGCTTGCATCAGCATAAATCATTTGTCAGTAAGGAAGAGAAAATGGACTGAGTTCCTCTCTGGTGCAATGTTTACTGCTGTTACTGGAGTTACATCTGGGATAAATTTGCCCTGGATTTTACTAAACCCAGTCTTGGATATAATTAAAGGGTATCAGTATATTTGATTTTATCTGTATTTACCGTATGTTTTTTACAGTGTCTCTGATTTTAGGTGATTGGTCCCTGCTTAAGGAATAGTATTAGAGTAAATAGATCAAAATGTGTCTTTAATGCTTCTCCAGCTCTCTGGCATTACACCAGATACTGTTTCCCAGATCTTTCATATTGCTCAAATTAAAGGAAAAAAAAAAAAAATCATCATAGTGCATGGTGTGAATGTTTGCATTACTACAGAAAAAAACCAAAACAAAACAAATGAGGAATAAACACCTTCTCTCCTAGGGGGGAGTAGCTGGTTGAATGGAAGATCAGTGATTGATATGATGCTTGATGTGCTAATGGTCTAGACAGACCTTTGGTACTGCTGGGGTCACAGCTGCCCAGGAGGAGCAGGCAGTGCCCTGTGCACTGCAGCAGGAACAGGTAAGGGGCAAAGAGAGCGTGCCAGGCTGCCTAAACTGAAAACAGCAGCCAGTATTTAAGGGGAGGAAATTCTAGGGGGAGAAAGAAAGAACATGAAAGTAACATGCTCCACTGAGCTTCTCAACAAAGAGAGTTGGATGAGAGGTTGCTGAAGAACAGGTGAGGTGGAGGTGAGTCATGGAGATCTCTAAAGCAGGTAGGGACAGCCTGGAGTAGTAAGGCATGGGGAAAGCTGGTGCAAGCAAAGAGTGGGCAGCAGTTCCAGGAGATAGATCATTAGTGGGATCAAGGAATTAATTTTCCTTTTCTGATTGCTTTTTAAATGAAAGTCTCCTAGACTGTTTCACCCAGCTGGCTCTGTGCCGCTTTTCCCGTGTCAGAAAGGAAAACTAAGGCATCAGGTTCCAGAGTGATTTGCCCCAGGCCACTCAGCAAACCTGCAGCAGAGTTGACTGCTAGGGTCAACTGATTGCTCATCCCACCCCCTACAAAATCCCCCACTAACAGGGCCAGGTGACTGCTCTGAGATGCTTCAACCAAAGGCTTCTGCTGTCTGTGAAGCTCACAACTGTCCAGGAAGAACACACGAAGAATAATCAGTGCATAAAAACTATGGGAAATGCTGCTATAAATCCTGCAACACTGAAAAGCAACCGTGTGAAAGTTGTGCAGCAAGGCAGAGAGAAGTATGAAGCAGGTAGCAAAGAGGAATATTGCAAAATATATAAAGCCATTTACTTGCCTGAACCTTCTTGAAGAGCAATACCCACCAAGGCACTGTGCTTGTTGAGTGAGCCACAGGGCTCCCTCAGCTGTTTACACTAGTTAAGGATATTTAACAGCCCAGTCAACTGGCTGAAGCTCAGCTGAAAAGCCACAGCGCCAAAAGCACAGGAGACGGAGCCAGTGCAATAAACACAAGGCCGCCTTGATATTTTAACATGTCTAGTTATATATATATATGTTCAGAGTTCCTGGGACTCAATTATAACCTTTAAGTTGCTTTTCCTTCCTCAGAGGATTTGTCCCTGACTTAGGCAACCAAAAAACCAAGTATCTTTACTTTGCAGCTCCTGTGCCACATTATTCCCATATCAAATCTGACAGCTTCCAGCCTTACCAACATTATAATTAGAACATCTCACAGCTATCAAAATAGCACTGACCCTCACCACAGCACTGACTCGCCTGCTTTGCAGCTCTCTGTCACGCACAGCATCTCCTCACCCATGCAAAGCAAGAGCACAGAGCGGATGGGGGTTTGGCATTTCAGCTGTGACTGGCCTGTAGCCCGGGTCCATACTTCACCCCAGTGCCTGCAGACCCTGCCCTGTGTTATGGGAGGCTGGTTATGCTCCACTTTGCTGCTGGAATGGAGGTGCTGGGTGAAATGGAGAGGTGGAGGAAGGAGACGTTTTGATTTGACATCTCTGCACCCAGGTTGCTTCTTGAACTGGTGCATGAAACTCATTTTTTCTGTCAACATTTCATTTGATTGGTTTGATGTATATGACCATGCAGGCAGGCTGTGGCTGCCTGTACAGACTACTGATTTAGGGAGAGCTGAGACCCCATGATAACTTAACACAGTATAGTTTCCCTCAATCTGTGCTGTTTGTCTGGGCTTTCAGCTCCAGAAACCCCTCACTGAGCACTAGGCAGCCTCTGTCACCTCCTGGACTCCCTGCAAGGCTGGGATGAGAGAAAGGAGCAGAGGGTTTCTCTAACTGCTAAGCAAGTATTGCTGTGTAGTGGGTTGATGGGCTAAATTTCCCCTCAATTGGCTTTGAACAGCTAGATGGATGCAAAGGGCTTTCAGTATTTTGCTGAGTTTCATTCAGAGGAATTTATCCTCCTTAGTAAATGGGGTGAATAAGCAGCCAGGAGAGGTGTAAGCAGTCACAGAGAGCAGTTATCTCCTCCTAAATGCTCTAAATCAGATAAGCTAATAACCCTCTGACAAGCTTTCTCCAGGGAGCCATGGTGGCTACTTAGACTGAGGTGTCTGAGTTTTATGTGACTGAGAAGACACATGGACTGGGTCTGATTCGCAGTGGGACTGGGTTAGTATGAGGAGCCACTGCCCATGATTTCATTCCTGAGTCCACAGTGGATTTGGCTGTCTTGGGAACTGCGGGCTGCAGGGCTTCAAATGCTCTGCCACACAGGTAATTGAACATGGATCACATCTTCTGTTTCAATCCCTGTCACCCTTACCACTCTTGGGCTGTATCATGCTGTAAATGCAGTAGCCCCTCCCTCCCCCTCCTGCTCCTTCCCATGCTCATCAGCCTAAACTAGAAAAGCTGCAAAAGGTCCAGCTTCATTTCAACTCCTCTTCATGTCAAGTGAGCTGGCAAAAGTTGACAGCAAATCCACACTCATCTGGATGGACAAAAGCATGAGCACTTTCACCCTGTGTATCATTTCCTCCACTTCAAAAAAAAATTTCCCTCACTAACTGCTAAGTCAGGATTTAGCTTCTCTGCAGTTACCCCAACCTCAGTACATCACCCCAGGCTCCCACTACAGTCAAGAGAGACAAATAAGTGTTTTTAGGGGCAATTCATCCACCTTGATTTGAATATCTACATCAGCAGTCAGAAGAGTTCTATCCTTTAGATGCTTGTTCCTCTGCCCATAGCACAAAGGACTAGCTCTGATACTGATGCCTTCACTCAGCCAGATAGATCACACCTACCCTATGCTCAGGCAGAGAATTTTTTTTCCTGAAGGCCAGAATGACATTTTAATACATATTATTGGGAGGCACGGGAGGGGGAGATCTCTTCAGGGTGACCTTGCACTGAATGTGAGTTGTCTATGATGAATTTGCTGGACTGTAAGGGGAAAGGCAAGAAGGATTTACTAAAGAGCAAACTAACCCCCATATCAAAGTCTCAGTGCAGAACTACCCAGCTGAGCTGCATGTGCCCTGCATCAGTACCTGTTTACATCTCTCTCTGTAACTGTGTTTCAGAGTTAATTTTAAATGTAAACCAAGGCTCTTTCCCCTCTTCTGAAGTCTCTCTTTGTTTATCAGAACATAATTTACATCTTCTGTTACTTTTATGGGATGTTTGCATTTCCACGTATGTCAGCAGTGTACAGAACAGCCATCTGAGTGGGTGAAGTGGAATTTTGATTTATTTGAGGAGAGTGCATTATCAGTAAATTCAAGAGACTAAATCTGCCATGGAGAGGACTTCCTTTGTTTCCATCATCAAGTCAGACATTATATCCTGTCAAACATCCCAAGGGGCGCTTTTGGTCCAGGCAACAGAGGTAATAACTCTGCTCAGAAATTCACTGTACACTGAAGTCTTCATCTTACGAAGCCTTCAACTCTTGTTCAAACACAGGATACAAGTGAAGGAGAATAAAATTAGGAAATAATCCTTAGTTTTACCAGCTGTGTGATAACCCTGTTTTTTCAACACAGGCTGTGAGGTTCTTCATCTGAACTTTTTCTCCTGGTATGATCCCATAGCTGAGGGTGGTGTTGCCCGATGAAATTTTCAGATATGGATGCAGTTTTGCAAACATCAGGTGGCAGCATCTCGTCACTACTATGAATACTTCATCACCTTCCAGTCCTCAGAATGATTATAATGCTTGTAAATAAAAGAGGGATGGATCCTCCTTCTTGCCTTTATTTTCTTGCCTGGTGGGTTATGTGATAGAGAAGTTTCATTCTTGGGCACCATGGTATTGCTCCTGGGCCATGCTCATCAGCATGGTGCTCATTGCTCCATTGACACCACTGCTGCCTACAGTATGAACACCATGCAGGTCACTTGTTGCTGGCTTAAATATGCTCAGCTTTTGTGGCGGTTGTGGAGAGCCAGCAGGTCACCTCTGTAGTGCATCCGTCCCTTCACTAGGAGTGTTCATTTGCTGGAAGTCTTTTTTTTTTCTTTTGAAATCAGTGACACCTGTAGTGCAGGGAATTACCTCAGATAACAGCATTTTACAGCATGCAGTCAGTTTTGGACTGTGGTGGTGTCATTGCTGTGCCACTAACCTATGGCAAACAAAGCCATGCCCAAGTATAGTTTTTAACCAGAGCCCTCAACTCAGAGAGGAGCCTGTCTCAAGCTGGAGTGTTATCCCTCCTGCTTTTTCAAACACCCCTGTAGCCCTTCTGCTCTTGACAGAGTTCTGGTGACCACCTGCAGCATCCATTCACTAATTTTTGACCCTCTTTCAAGTTTCACAGGTCAATAGTGACCCATTTTTATGTCCAAATGAAGCTGAGAGAAGCTTGTACAGGGCACATTTGGTGCAAGCTGACTAAAGAACTACACTGTACAGTCAGTTCCACAAAGCAAAGGGACACTCACCGAACAGCCAGGTATTTATGAATAAATACACCTATTTGGAGGGGGAATCACATAAAACAGTGTGCTGGCAGTGTCTGGTTATTTAAAATGCATCAGGCAGACTGTTACTCACATTAGTAACCTACAAGACATGTCACTTGAATAGCACAATCAGCCCCAAACAGTTCCTTAGGAATTACTGAACCTGTGGCCTGCTTTATTCTTAGAGAAACTCGCTCTTAAGACTCTACTGTATCTGTTTATTTACATAAGCTTGATAACTTTAAGTGACTATGTTTTCCTTTAAATCATATACTTTTCATTTACAGAAAGCCACACATAGTCAGCTCTTAAGATTACTTACTTTGGGCTCCTGGTAGGGTTATAATATTTAGCAGTTCAGCCCTATGAAATTTGTTTCATTATTTTTGCCATTTCTTTTCATCTCTGATGTGCAACAGATTCTTCTCACCACTAAATTTGGAACTAAACTGTATGCATTTCCAGTGTATTAGTTGTGACTTGTCCCAATCATCTGGTACTTATATCTTCCCCTTAATTTTGCAAATACCATCTGTTGTACACAGACATTATAATGATGGGCTGTGTTTATATAGGCCTTTTTTTTCTAACAAAGAGCTACATGGAAAATGAAGGTTAGATGTATGTTTGAAGAGGTGGAGTTTGGGGAAGCAGTTTGGTAGATCTTCATCTGGCCTCAGCTACAAATGGAAATAGCTCTGTTAAATGAAATGAAAGGTGCCAATTTAGACCAACTTGTCCAAGCATGAACTTGAGCAGATTAATGACACAACTGCAAAAAGTGTAATGGAAAAGTCAGTTTTCCTTCTTTGTAGTTAAAGGTGGCATTGTCTGAGAGAATATTACTAACCTATTCTTAAAGTGACTTGGGCAAAGTTTCCATTTTTAGTCCAGAGTGGAATAAATATGATCTCGGAAAGACCAGGGGGAAAATATGGCTTTTAAATACACAGCTAAAATGTGGACTTGAGTAGCATGAGCAGCTGACCTCTGATAGCTGGTGGAGAGGATGACAGTCTGCTGTAGCAGCCAGCTAAGGCACCCTTTCTGGGTTTAGCATGGGCATAAGGAACAAGCAAACCAGCTGTTACCCAAGAAGAAAGTTATCATGTGGTTTGAGGGGTATGGTCTGGGTCTTTTTAAAATTTTTTTTAAACTGCTATTTGTTCTGATATATTCAGCAAACATTGGGATGGAAGGCACAGGAGAACAGTTTTTCACCTTAACTGTATCTGTCACCTTCACCTTCAGGAACTGCCTCCTTCATCCAGTCCTCCCTTGAACCCCAAACTACTTCCATTATATGTCTGCCCTCACTCCTGGGATCACTATGAGTGATGCTGGTCCTACTCAGCCTTTCTCTCCATTAATGTTTCACTAACCCAATTTCCATGAATTGTATCATTCTTGTGCAACATGACCTAGTTGAGTTGAACAACAGCAACAACAACGACAAGCAGGGGTCCATTCAGGTGAAATGAAAAGGAACTAAAAGGTTATTCTGGCTCTTATTTTCAAACTTTTTAGTGACTTTTTTACCTAGCACCTTTTGACCAGACAGGATATTAACAGTATTCATGGAGATTGTATTGTTTCAAAATGAGTCCTAAACATCAACGATGAAGAAATGAATTTAGAGATCTGCTGAAAGATGACAGAAGCAAAGGGCTACACTAGGCACTAAATCGAGTCCCCTGTTACAGGCAATCACATCACATAATTCCATTTCTAAATACAGCAGCCTTTACACAAACAACAGCAAAGTGATTTTTAGTCCTCAGCATCTATCAGAAACCTTTTCCAGACTTTCTCTTCTTCTAGTTATCATGTTTAAAGTTATTGAGGGCTAGTTTATAGTTGGTTATTCTCATGGCAGTATCCTTTAGCTTCCACAGTTCCTCCACAGAAGACACTGCAGTGCCATTTTACTTTGATTTTTAATTATTCACATTGGAAATAATGTTTTTAAATGCTAAAGATCAGAATGAGACCTAATGTGTGGCTGTGATGGGGAAAATCATTCCCAGATATCCTGCTGAGACCATATGGTAATTTCTATGTTTGAGTATGCTTGCAAATGTCTGATTCAGCATCAGGGAGAGACAATGTAATGAGGGAACAAAACCAGAGACATTACAAAAGAAATTATCCCTCTTCCTTGTCTCTCCTACTCTAAGTGGTAAGCCCCTTGCACGCGATCTTTCAGGAGTGACTGGAGTAATTACTGTAATGGAGATTTTTTGTTCCACTGAGGCATCATTTCAGAAAGTCACTCTGCTTCTTTCTGAGCAGGCCCTCTGATGATGCCAACAGACATGATGCTGTGGCATCTCCTGTTCAGACAGAAGCTGACTTTACTGCTTCTTCCACATCTGATTTCATTTCACTCTTGCTCATAAAAGAGTGACAAGGTTTAGGATATGTTTGCTATGCCAAACTGTGTGTGAGCTCCAACCAGCTTTTTGGAGAGAGCTTGGTGAATACAATATCTTTGTGATCCAAGAATTTTCACATTTGCTCTTTTATTCCACGCAAGGCTGCTGTAATTGAAAATTCCTCAATTTCACTTTCCTCAGTAAATGGATGTTTAGATGTTTAATTAGGAAGCAAACCATATAATCAACCTTCTGCAGATATAGCTGCAGAGTGTAATCAGTCTCATTCAGCTTCTTTGCATGCTGCTGGAGTACCAGCAACTGCTGAATTTATCAACAGTGTTGTGACTCAAGTGGCAATTTGCTCAAGGATTTCTCAATTAATAAATATGAAGCAGCAGGATGTCCAAGCACTGCACAGAATATGCTGCACACCTAACATAGTGGTTTCACTCTATTTTTGTTAGGAGACCAACTCCAAAGAAATCAGGCAGAAAAGCAAGTGACAATAGTAACAAACTGTGTTTACATTTTTGTATTTCAAATTTTTTGCACTATTTCCTTTCCAGATTCCCACAAAGTGCTTGTCTGAGCAGTGAAAGTTATCTGAGCTGGAATTCAAAGTTATCACAATCTTGGTGAATGGTCCAAAGCCTACCTGCCAGGCAAGCAGCGGTATGGAAAGTGAGACAAGGATGTATGGGACAAGGATGTATGGCACACATCAGAAGTGCAGCAGAAATATGGAGATGCCCCTGTCAAACACAGCTCTCAGTCCAATAGTTCTTAAACTAAGCAGTAAAAAGAGGTAAATCTGGGTCAAAGAGGATGCTGGCTGGGAGCAGGATCCTTGAAAGGGCAATGAACTGGAGAAAGCAACAATAGGGGATCATTTCTGCATGCTGAAGGTGGAAATTTCTTCTCCTGATGCTCCCCAGGCAAGCATGTCAGCAAAGGGTTGAATTCAGAGGGTGAATTGAACTGTCTTCTGAATAAATCTCTCCTTTTTCATCATCAGCAAAGGAAGCCAAGGAATGTCAGCCTTTAGCAGGTGCCTGCAGTGTGTGTATGTGTTTCTGGCAAGAGCATTCAAACTCACAATCTGTGAGTGTCCAGATATTTTCCAGTAGGGTGCAGATCCTCTGAGAGTGGGATAGTTGGATTCTCATGCTGAAGGCCACAGGCTCACTGATATCCACACTGCCTAGGTCCTGCTAAGGTCTAAAGCCACAAAAGATGTGTTATTTGCCCCATCCCTTTTGCTTGCAATGGTGCAGTGGCAGACTGCCAGAAACACCTCTGATCTGACCAAGACAGCTGATTTGAATACAATTTCTGCTCAGTCCATCCCAAGTCTACTCCCAGTCCCAGGCCAGGGAGGTTGTTGCAGAAAAGCCTGCTCTCCTCTGTTACTTAGAGTTAACAATGAGCTGCACATCTGTCAAAACAATGTATCAGGAGTGCCTTCAGAGACACTTTCTTGTTATTTCAGTTTTGGCAGCCCTCGGTCCCTCCATGCCACAGTCATTTTAACCATGACACACTAATCCTTTTCGACACTTCCACTTCTTTACCACATTCAAGCCACAATGAAACATGAAGTGCCTCCCAGGATTCCACTGCAGACTGTTCAGAAGCAGGCTTGAAGGAGGCAGAACTGCTGTATTCCTGCATGGGAATGTCTCTACACCTTGGCTTCATGCATCCATGAGAAATGAGAGCAAGCTGTGGGGGGAGACACTGGGACAATATCCTGTGGCCCCTAATCACCCAAGAGTTTTTTGGTGCAGGAGAACTAAAGGCAATAGATGGAGCAAAGGGCTCAGACAAGCCATGCAATTTTGGCAGTTAAGCAAGTTATTACACATTGGCAGGTCCAGAGTAACCGCTTGTATGTGCCTTCACTGATCATGGTGACTGGGAGATAATTCAACTTACATGATACTTCTCTGAGACATCTACACTAGGTCACATTATTGTCCATTTTTTGCATGTTAGGAACACATATATAAACTGTTACAGAACTCCCCTGATGTGCAATAGGGTTGTTAGATGTCATGGAAATGCACATACCTCTGTGTAATTCTGGAATACAGAAAGATTAATTAAGTTTACACATTCTATGGAAGAAAATGTTGGAGATTGGCTTTAAAAGCAGGTAAACTATACACTGAAAAGTGTATATTTAGTTAGATGTCTAGGGCAATGTCTGAGCATTCACAATGATACGGGGTGTTCCAGCCAGATGATATTTAAGTTACTTAATAAGCCAATACATTTTTTTTAGTTTTGGGCTCAGAAATGGAGATTTTGAAATTGATAGATCTTTTTAACCCTAGAAAGATCCATATTATTTGATTACCTCCATAACACTGCCCCACACTGAGCAAAGTATGTAGTGTTTGACTGAAACATGATTTCCCAAATGGTGTCTGAACATCAGTTGAAACAGAATTGAAAAGTCCCAAGGCCCAATTCCCCACTGCTATGTAATTACTGATGCCTATGTAATACATTATTGATTTGCTGATGTTTTCCTACACTCATTTCCACAGGTGCTAATGACTTGCAAAACATAAAACATTGGAGAAAAAGCCTCAAAGTCTTAATAGGAATAAATCACAGTTCAAAGGTCCTTAATTCCCTTGTCTCCATATTTATTTGCAGTGCATACTCCCCACCAACCCCATGGAAGTGAATGTGACCTGACTGTGGAAATATTCCATACTTATGGCCTTTTACCTGGAAATGTAAACCCACACCCTTCCTTGCGGCCTTATGCATTACTTACTGTCAGCAGTTTTCCTGATGGTTTTGTGGGCCACAACAAAAGTAACAAACAACTGACTACTGCTCTGGGGATCAGGAATGAAGCAATTCTTTTAACCACACAACCTTTTTAAGGATCCCAGTGGTCCTGTCAATCAATGTTTACTTTTAATGAGCTCAGTTAGGTATATCTCTCCAGTGCAGAATTATGAGGATTTGAAAAGGGTCAATTTGTAATGGTTTTTGTGACAGTCACTGCTACCTGCAATATTAATGAAGGTTTATTAAATTAACAACACATGGTTTTTCAGTAATCCAAAATTCACACAGTTAATTAGGGTTGAATTCTATACATGCACCAGCTTGGTGATCTGCTTTTATCTTATGTGTGCAGAATTGATTAGCTATACTCCTGGAATATTCCTCCAGAACTTTGCTGCCCTTATTTATTATCTGTTTTGTTCCTCATAAGATCTTTTAAAAACTCATTGGAGTGACATTTGTATTTAAACCAGAGACTCCTACAAAATATTTTTTTCTCAGCATATTGTAGAGTCCTCAGAGAGTAGGTAAGGTGCTGCAGAAAGCTTTTGGGGCCTGAATGGGAAATAGATTTCATTTTTTAAGATTTCTTTTCCCCCTTCAAGCCTCAAATTAATTCATAAGACAATAGTCAACTACTTCAACAAAATCACTCAGGCATTAAGAGAAGAAATGTCACCATAATACTTCAGGGAGGAATATTCATGTAACCAACCAGCTCATTAATTACATCTTTTGCTCAGATTTTATCACCTTAAACAATGTAGCTCAATCAAGGAGACCTAAGTATTTTTACAATATTCAAGGTTAGATTCAAGGGAAATGTTCGGGCCACAGGTGTGATCTGAACTAGATATCTAGTAAATATTTAACAACTAAGAATCTGCTTTCATTCATCAAGGAAGTTTTGAAACACTTTTGGGACTTTTTATCTCCAGCTGCAAATGGATGGGAGGTTGTCTGGTTCTGCTGGGATGCAGTAGGTGTCTAGGTATTTTGGAAGTTTAGGAGTGGTTCTCCAATTTATTGGAAATTTTACTTCTGTCCTGGGAAACCTGCTGTCTCCTCTTAGCCAGAGGTGGATTAGGGTTGTGTAGACTTAATCTGGTTTGGGTGGCTGTAGCAGTACAGGCTCTACTAATAGCATGCCTACTAGAAAGGAGACTCTTCCAACATCTATCCAACTAAGGTATTTCCATGCTTCTCGCATTACTGGCATTACATCCAAGCATAAATCTTAATGTATTTTCCATCTGGAGCACTGGGTAGGTTTTCAGTAAGTAAAACACCCCACCTGTGAAATTATATTTGTCAGTGTTCAATTTAGAAACTACAAACTTGTCTGTGTATTGAATCTATTTCTGGGGATATATTCTCAATCTCCTTTATTGTCAGTGGTCCTTCCCATAAAATGGGGGCATAATAAAACCTCTTTACCTGGCTGCTATATGGTCAAATACATGAAAGATCATGAGGCTTCTCAGTTACTATTACAATGGATGCCATACAAATAATTGAGGCAGACACCTGGTTACCATGCAGCTTTATGCAAACCATGACAATAGTGCTCAGCTTGGGGATAAGGTAGCTCTGGTGTCCCATTAGATGGGTACTTTGCTGCCTTTCATTTATAGGAATGAGGAGCTGTACTCCTGTTTCAGGTCTGACTTGCTGAACCCGCTCCCTGTGCCCTGTGCCACCCTCCCCAGATGCTTTGTCTGGATATTTGCTTCGCATCTGAAACCAAATGGTCTCAGAAGAGTAACGCAGCAAGGTGGCAACACTGCAAGTCCAGCACAGCACTGTGTGACTCTGGGAAGGCTGGGAAGAGACTTTTAAAAATAGTGCTGACAGTTGCTGACAATAGTGAAATTTCCTGTTTCCCAAAGATTTCATACAAGTGGGAATGCTGCTGGGCAAAAAGAGATCATCAGCCTTTAACTAAAATCACTTACAATATTCATGCTGCTCCAGCCCTAAGTTTTGCCAGAAGTATAGCAAGTCCCATGTCCCCTGTCCTCCCCTTCACAACGTAGCATTTTGCTAACCCTGCTCTCCAAGGATGTTTTAGTGGACAAGTCATTGACCTGGAACATGGCATTGGGCTAAGTGTTGCCTCCCACAGAGACCTTGAGGCCTGGAGAAGTCATGACCATCTACAACCACAAATTTATTTAGGCACCTAAATTCTACTCAAGAATGTAAGTCCCACTGCTGTTACTTTGCTCATGGTGTTTTATCTGTTATCCCTGGGAATTAGCTATAGTGGGTAAGGCTTTAAACAGTTTTGGTGAGTAAGAAACTTCATTGTTCGGTGCTTAGTCTTCTAATGGGAATAATAATATCGTCACACCTTGCTGGACTGTTGTAAGACATGTACATTAAAGATTCTGAGATGCTTACATGCTATTGTTATGAGAACCATGAAAGCACTGAAAGAGAGAGATGAAGTGATACAAGAGTGAGCAAGAGAACAAAGATATAGCTTTGACTGATTGCTTTTTTTGTCTTGCAATAATGTACACAGTCAGTGCCAATCAAATAACAAAGATTGCGGAAGCTGCCATGGAATTAGATGCATTTGCAGTGCAATTCTGTTATGAGGGATGGATCCAAAGATGGATCCTTTGATTAGCACATAAAGTTTGAGGCTCTGTGTTCAAGACCTTGTGCTGCTTCCAGCCTCCTGTGTGGCTGTCCTCAAGTCATTCAGGTGTCTCTGTGCCTGCAACATCTCATAAGTGATCAGTGAGGGTGAAAATAGAATCACAGAATCATAGAATCATAGAAATGTCTGGGTTGGAAGGGACCTTTAGAGGTCATCTGGTCCAACACCCTGCTGAGAGCAGGGACATGTTCAACTAGGGCAGGCTGCTCAGAGCCTTGTCAAGTCTCACCTTGAATGTCTCCAGGGATGGGGCCTCAGATACCTCCCTGGGCACCTAGTTCCAGTGTTCTACCACCCTCGTGGTAAAGAACTTCTTCCTTACATCTAATTTAAATGCACTCTTTTCTAATTTAAAACCATTGCCCCTTGTCTTTTCACTACAGGCCTTTGTAAACTGAAAAAAATACTGAAGGCCTTAGTCAGCCATTGCAGAATAAACTCTGTGGAGGGGTCATAATCCTTTCTATGGCTGGTTTGTTAATGCTTGTTTTCAGGTATTAGAGTTGGATGACCCAGAGCAGTATGAATTGCTGAACCTGCAAGAGGTTTTGGCCTATGTGCCTTCATGTCAGTCAGAGATAAGCAGATGTTACACTAGCAGGTGATGTCTTTTTACATCTGGTTTGCTCAGCAGTGTACAGCAGTGGGACAGAGGCTGACCCACAACTCAGTCACAAATGGTGTTGACCCAGAGAAGCCCATGACAAGTTACAAAGGATTCATTGAGTATTTTTTTTGCCTTGTGCTTGTGTCATGAATATGGTCAGGTATATGAGTGACTGAACTTTGGAGGGATCATGGACCTGACATACTGCTTCTACACTCCTGGCCAGGTTACGGAGATGTGTGTCCAGGGGCTGTGGCTGTGAATGCTCTGTCCCTGTGAGTGTCCAACAGGGTTGCTCCCTGTGCAGGGACAGTGTCTTGGTGGCACAGCCAGGTGTCAGGTGGCACTGTTGTGTGTGGCTGTACACATGCTCCAAGACCCTGTATCATTTGGAGAGGAGAACTGCAGATATAAGACCCACTGTGCCATTATGTGAACTAGAAGTGTTTCCAGCATGCAGGAATAATAATATCTCTGAAGGTGCATGGGGTGGTGGGGACATATGGGGAAAACTTGTCCTAGTGTCACACTTCACACATGAGACCTGACAAGCTTACTTTCCACTCAGAGAAAGTACCAGGATCCCAGAAAAATGGGAGACAAAACTTACTCTTATGGCTTATTAGCTACAATTAAACTGCTGTCAAATGCTTGTGCAAGACCACAGGTTTTATTTTTGTAGGGGAAAGGAAACAAACAAAACCTAATCTTGTCAGCAGTTGGAAAGTAGTATGAAAGTGCTTTTGAGTAGCCTCATCTCCCCTTGCTGGTGTTTGGTGGTTATTGCAGCCCCAGTGCAGACTGCACTGGATTCCAGTTGCAAGTTTGCAGGATTTTCCAAGTGTCGCCAGAGAAATATTTACATTTTCTGTGTGCGTGTTTACAAAGCTAGAGCTTAGCTTGCTTCTTTTGATGAGATTTAGCTAAATAAATGGATTTTTTCTTTTCTGAAAGGCCCTCCTTCATACTTAGCACCAGTATTCAGACTTACTGAAAAGTGGTTCCAGCATAGCCATATTTCTTGGAGCAAAAGGGAAATATTTAAGTAAAGGAAATAAAATTTTTAAAAAAAGAAACACGTGAACCAAAGTAGACTTGCAAAAATGTTGATTTAATAACATACAAAGGAGCCTTTGTGGACAGGATTGCATGAGTAATGATCCTCACGTGGAAGCAGGAGAGAGTCAAGTCTAAAGCCACACACACTGATCTTGATGATGCAGCCTTGTGTTGCTGTGTTCTCCAGATAGGAGGTTGTGTGCCAGGATGCACAGGCCAACCTGGAGCTCACTTTAAACTGCTCTAAGGCCTGCAGTCTCCTGGGCCTGGAGTCAGCGAGGGATGTCAGATGTAGGGCAGGGAGGAGGCACAAGGCAGCTCTCTACAGCATAACAGAGTTAAATGCCAAAGAGCAGGATGAGCTACCTCAACTAGCAGCAGTGCTGGCACAAGAGCAAATGGGCTAATATGCTCAACTTGGAAAGAGCAAGAAGATTTCTTGACGTCGGAAGAAGCAGAACAGCTTAGTAATAAAAATAGATTTGTACAAAATATGTTTCTATCAGTCAATGAAGGATCTTATATGATGTGGGAAACAGATGTGATGAATCAGGAGGTAATTTTCAGGCCTGTATTCCTAAAAGGGTGGTCACACTGAAGCAGAGGGGTTACAAAGTCTCCATCCCTGAAGACATTAAAAACCTGACTGTGGATGGCCCTGAGCAACCTGCTTTCACTGACTGTGCTCTGAGCAGGGAGGCTGGACGGGACAGTCTTCAGAGGTCCTCTGGCAACCTGAGCCATTCTGTCGTTCTGTGGTGTAGATAGAAAAATACAAAACAAAGTGACAGTGAAGCAGATCTCCAGGACCTTTTCTTCTGTGTTTATTTTTAGGTTTGCTCTTTATGGGCAAATACACTTTTGTTCCCTTCATGTATTGATCCCCAATACAGAGAATCACCTGAATCTCAGGCTTGCTGGAGTGAGATGTGAGTGAGACCAAGGGTGGACTTTTTTTCTGAAGCTTAAGATCAGCTAGGATTAACACTCTTTTTTAACAAAACTTAGCTGCATTGTGCTGTCTAGGCCAGGAAGGTGTAAATCCTCCCCAGAAGTCAAAGGAAGAACTAAATAAAAACTTTATCTCCAGCAAAGAAGACAGTACACTCAGGAATACCTGTGGGTCAGTATTCCTATAGGTTAAATTTTACTTTACTTCTCTTTTCCCTGTGACCTTCTTTTACTCAGTTTAGAGATTTTATTCACAGAGTGAGAAGCCATCATGTTGCTTATTCACACATACTTCAGCTAAAGGGTTGTTTTGGGAATGCAAGAGAATTACCCTTTCCAAAGATCTTTCTTTCATGGACTGTCTACCCAGGATCTTGAAGATGTATGAAGTCAGAGCTGTGCTGGGATGCTGTGTTGAATGATGTCCAGCATGCTCAGCATAGTGCATGGGTCCTGTCTCACAGCCACAGATACCAGAGCCTGTTCAGAGCAACATCCATAGCTGTCAATGTATAATGGCTGGAACTTCTACATGTAGTAGTTTTTTTCCTGTTTATCTTTGAATAAGCTTTGGAAATTAATTTCCTCACCTTTAACTTATTTTTTGGCACAAGATCCATGCTTCTGGCTCTGCTAGTTAAAGAGCCATGGCTGGATTTACTGTCTTCTCTGACTCTAGCCTGCTGTTCAAGGCTACAGTGATTGAATACTGGCTTGCAAACCCAGCTCCTATATATTTCATGCCATATAACTTCTGCTGGTATTTCCCTAATGGCCTGGGAACATGCATCATTTTTTCCAGTGAAATAATCACCCATTTATATATTTCTCTTGAGAGACAGCATGGTCTGACATTGCATTTAACCCACAGCAAGATATTTAGTTTGTTGAATGGGTA
This sequence comes from Megaceryle maxima, assembly GCA_024605025.1. Lineage (NCBI taxonomy): Eukaryota > Metazoa > Chordata > Aves > Coraciiformes > Cerylidae > Megaceryle > Megaceryle maxima. The sequence goes on from JANHGN010008206.1 coordinate 31,555, forward strand.
CTAAGAGGGGACAAACATATGTGGCACAGTTTATAATGACAGTCATTTACCAGGTAAAATACTGCTCATATTGGAAATACAGCCAGATTGAAACAATGGCATTTTCAATCCCTTCCTTCTCCTTTTCTTCTGTATAATCCTTTTATGCAGTTTATACAAATAAACTTGATATACCAGCCAAACCTTATAATTAAAAATAAGCACGAAACAGGACCAATAAATAAATATTATTTCTGTGCTCTTTGGGGAATGAAGCAAATGACAGAATTAAAACTTGCTTGTGCAGTGAGGAAAGACATGATCATGCATGGACAAAATCAGCCTTGTTAGCTTTGCCTCATCTCACTGGATTCAGGATAACAGACAGGATTTTGGCTTATACTGATCAATGGAGTAAACACCAGTGGTGGGTATAGGAACCTGAAAATCTGTGCCAGTGTGTTTTCATGGGTCATTCAGGCATGTAGCTGCTAGTATTGTGGTCACACCTTCCTTGCAATACCTTTCAACCCTTTCTGAGACCAATGTCCTAGAAGCTGTGGAGCTTCCCAGACTCCTCATTGGAAGTATAACCCGAGTTAACCACAGTGGAGGGTACTAAGCGTCATGCAGACTTAGGACTCACAAGCATGATCCAAAATAGTTCTGTTCATGTCAGTGGAGCAGGTTGCTCCTGAATTGAAATATCCCACTAACGTCTTTATGAAGGGAGGAAAATGGAAAAGTAAGATGGCATTCTGTGCATCAAGGTCATACGTGCCAGCCAGTTCTTTGCATCTTAAATGGTACTGTACAGAGATTTTATTCTCCTCCAGACATAAACATATGTGAAGAGCATCAGAGCAAAGCCTCCCTTCTGCCACTCAAGGTATGTTTTGATTGAGATCTGAGAAAAGATGCTTTGCACCTGAGGCAGAGAGGCCATCAGCACACATGGGGGAAAAACATCACATCTGACCTGAGCAGAATTAGGGCCAGGGCACAGAAATTGGGAGGACTTTGCTGTGCTGACCCCATGATACCTTTCAAACAGCACGATGGCTCCACTGATCCTGCTCTGACCACACGTGGTCCTTATTGCCAAAACTCTCACCCTCACAACCTCTTCATTCTTACATCAATCCAGCAGAAGGCACTTTTGCAATCAAAAAGTATTTCTTTGTTTGAGAAAACATTATTTTCTTAATTTTTAGGAAGTGAGTCATCTATGCTCTGATTGGAACCACCAGGAAATCTGTATTACTGTCTAGCTTTGTGCTCTGGATGAAATTATAGTAGATCAGTTTAAGTCAGATTAGTTCAAATAAAATTGGATATAAAGATTCCTAAGAAACAAATTAAAAATATAACAAAATGTTTGGTTCAGAACTATCTATTCAGGGAATTTTTGGATAAAAAATTAAATTCCCTCTAAAATTTTTCAGGAGAATACCTTCTTTGAGTCTGTTAACTATATCTATTTATTGATTACATGAGTCATTCAGTTCCTAAAAAGTCAGTCCTCTTTGCTCTCCTCCACCCTAATTATAGATGGAAGTCAAGGTGAATCTTTCCATTGACTTCCATGATCTTTGGATCAAACACTGAAACATGATCATGAGAATCAGGCATTGATAATGAATCTGGGCACAGTGAGGTTATCTCTGGTCCAGGTATCCTAATACCAGGGCAAAACTAGGGCAACGAGACACAAAGCTGACCCTTACCTTTCAGGGAATTTGTTTGGGGCGGTTGTAAATACAGTGAAGCCAGACACCACAGAAATGAATTTGGAAATGCTTGTTTTATGGTCTTAAGGGAGATTTGTACCTTGCAGAAAATGGCTTTTGTAACCAAATAGCAGCCTGTTAACTGTATCACATTATCACTTGATGATGGAGGGATTTAAAAATGTGACTACAGCAATCAGGAATTTCTGTTTTGCACCAGACCACTTAAAAAGCCCTATCTTTATGTAGGGCATCAAGACTTTACCATGTCACATTCTATTTCCGTTTCTTATTAAGAGCAAAATTGATTTGATGTGCCAGGGGCTTTTAATTTGCATTTCAATTACAGATTTCTGTGCCTTCTTATGCTTTCCAGGCTTTTAAAGGACTAGTATTTCCTATAAAATATTCTGAAGAAAAATATTTAGGGGCTGAGTTGGAATAAAGTCCACTACAAATAAAGCTTATTCAAAGGACTGCCATCCCCACAGTGAAATTCATTGGTGATTTCTTGCATTTTCATTGTTTATTAAATAAGTACAGAAAAAGTCATTACTAAGTGCTGAGAAACACTATATGTGAACAGATGACTTGTATGATTTTACATGTCCAGAAGTCTTCACTCACCCCATCAATGAGGTAATGAAGTCTTTAGAGATTGTGTGAAAAAGGTTAAAGAAATTGATAAGGGCAAGAAAAGTCCAGCTAGGAATGTGGGAGTTTGGGCTCTCAGCAATCTATAGGCAACAAAGGAGACAGAAAAGCTTCCTTCAAGCTCAGGTTTCTAGAACCACACCATAGGTGAGATTCCCAAGAACAGGGATCCAAAACTGAGGTAGAAATCCTAGCACTTAAGCTCTCTGGCTCAATTGCATTTACAAAATTCCAAAATAAAATGTTGGGACAGTTTAGAAAACAATTTAAAACATCTTCCCTCTCCCCTCCAGCCACTGTCTGTCTTAGTGCTGAGCACATCTTCATTCTGGGTAGAAACTACAGATGTGAATCTCAAATCAAAGTTTTTTCTATAGATTTTAGTTTGTCAAGGGGAGCAGCCCTTCAGTTCCAAAGAAGAAGGTATAGATGCAGCTGTTTAACACAATACCACATTTTTTTTTGCTGTGTCTTTGTGGAGCCAAATGGACTCTTTACCAATCATTTGCTTCTGTCCAGAAGGGAATCTCTTTACTCAGACCTATTTTTTGCAACACATGCTGTAGATTGTACACTGTGAGGACTCCTGGCAATGCTGCCATCATTTTCCTTCATGCGCCACAGTCTCCCAGCCAGGTTCCTACTGACTGGCTTTCCACACTCCCACCCTGTCTCCTCTGGCAGAGGAAATGCAGGAAATGCAGCTGCCTGTGAAGCAGGAAAGAATTTCCATCCAATCCGTAACTCACTCTGCTGTTTCCATGTACCACACATACACTTTCCTACTTTTGGAGGGGAAATAATTGCAATGCCTGCAAGAAACATATTTTATGGCTTACATTTATGATAAAATCATGGAGCTGTTGCAATGAAATATTCCATCAATACATTAAAACAAAGCAAAATCAGTGTGGCAGTAAAAGACTCTTATTGGCCCTGTTTCATCCCTGGCTTGCTTTTGTTCGGTTTATTTAGTGCCTTTATTAAAATATTTCTCTTATAATACTGCTTTAATGCCACATTGTTTTTATAATAGTATGATTTTTATTGTAACATCACCTCCAATTTAATATCTCTTTTCATTATATGTGAATTGCTACTAAAATTAAATTGCTGTTGTAATGGATGTAATACCCTTGTAGAAAGTTTTAAGAGCCATCAGTACTACATAATTACAAAAGAAAAGCCAGGAAGTGGGATAAGGAAGAGGGAAATATTGTCAAAACAGGAACTGTTTGTGATAAAGATAAGCAAGATCAAATAACCAAAGAGTCTGGTGTCCTGCAACTGAGGAAAAATATCTCAGAGAGAAAACATAAGAGAAAGATGCCACCAGAGCCTGGACTAGACATCCTTCTCTCTTGATTCTTTAAATGAAATTAAGAGTAGGATGGACCTAAGGTTGCCTGCTCCCTGACCATCATGAAATTCCCACCCAGAGTCAGATTTCCTGGTGGTGGTGCCCTCAGAGCACAGTGTGTAAAAACTGACTCTTGTTTGATGTACAGGGGGCTTCTGAGAGACACTGAGCTCACTTAACTTATGTCACTTCTACTACTAATGTCATGTTGCATATGTCTCTCTTAGAAGGTAGTTCTTTCTCCTAGGAGCTTGATATACTCATTCAAGTTGATTTATCTTTAACAGCAACATCCAAGGTTATGCTGGGGTGTCTTTGCCAGGGAAACCAACTGGTGTGCATCTGAGCAGGGGAGCCCCATATGTCCCATCTTGCAAATCTGTAGAACACTGTTCTGGCAGTACAGATGTACCAAAAAAAATGGAGCACTCATTTGAAAAGCTGGGCCTAAGTTTACTGAAGTACCTTTAGCTATGAATTTAGATACCTAATCTGAGGCACTAATATTTAACAGTAGCTTCTGCTATCAAATGTGCCATGTTTTAGTGAAATAATAATAATCCTAAAATTGATGGTCTTAAAATTTCTACAGATCACCCATATAAGGCATGGATACATTTCATTTTTTGTGTGACATTCTGAGGGATGTATAAAACCCCTCATGTTCCCACAGTTCTCCTTTGGATCATTGAAACATAAGGTAGCAGATTTATGGCAGTTTATCATAAGATTTGTATATACATGGATGCAAACTAAATATGCATGTAAAACTGTAGCTGGCTCTTTTGCACTCTAGCTGAAATTTATCTCAGAGTGGATCTGCAATTTCCAGAGTATGAATTATAGTTTGAATCATGAGTAACAGGACTCACTGGGTTGGTTAGCGACCATATCTAAGGATAATACATTTTAATCTCAGGATATCTTTTGGGTGGTGCAAAGTAAAAAACAAAACAAAACAAAACAAAAAACAACTAACACACATACATACACAAAACCCCTGAAGTCAGTTTGATGAATTTCTATGATCTTATCTCTGCAGAGCATTTTCTCTTTGGCAGGGTAGAGTTTTTTGCTTCAGCGGATAATATGGGAATTCAATCATTGTTTTCCAAAGTGCATATTATTTGCAATAGCGTTGTCTGGGCGATTGCCTTTCTCAAAGAGCAGGACAATATTTCAGCTAACAGGGTGGAAATCAATAGCGAAAGATTAAAGCTCAAAGGATGAACAAGTGCCTGTGAACCAAAGGAGAAAGTGACAGTGAGAGCTGCCTTTAAGTGATAGCAGGTGCTCCTGTAGCCAAAGAGGAGAAGAACGAAGAGAGACGCTTCAATTAGCTCATCGCTGTGCTCCCGACAGACTCTGCTTTGTTCTTGGCTTTGAAGGATTCTTTCTTTTCTTCTGATAGGTTTGCAACTCCCTACAAATTTCTTGTTGCAGCTTGATCCCATATTCCAGTTAAGTCCTGGGCAGTCTGTTATCCTGTATGATGACTTCTTTGCTCACTAGATTCTGACTGAAAATCAGTTTAGTTCCCCTAGTATAACAATAATTTCAGTTCATCAGTGCCAGGGCTCCCATAACTGACAATGATGCAAAAGTCCTTTGTTACTGCACCCCTTCTCCTAACAACTAAGCTCTCTGCAAATGCCAGGGTCAAATCATCAGACTCAAATAAGCAAATTACCAGTTAGAAATTATTAAGAAGAGATCAGAACAAAATGTTATGCAGCCACATGCTGAGTACAGTGTGCAGCTTAGCTCTGCTTATCTCTAGAAGAAAAGAGAAAGGCTGGAAAAAGGCAGCACAGATACCCAGACATGTGGCAGCTTCCACAGAAGGAATGGTTACACAGACTGGCATGTTTCAGTTCAGAAAAGATTTGGTCTAGTTAGGATATAATTAGAGATTACAAAATGAGGAATGACATGCACAGGGCAAACAGGGAGCAACTGCTCTCTGCTTCTGCCAGCTTGGGAGCTGGGGAAGAATAGTATAATTGGCAGGTTTGAAATGAAAACAAAAGAAGTACTTCATTGCCAGTGCATTTAAGATGAGAAACTCCTCTTTGCAATATGTTGTGGATATTGAAAGTCTACAGGGCTACAGAGTATGACTGGATAATTTCATGGATTCATCCCATTCCTTGCTAAGAAGTGCTTCAGACCTGTGTGCTGGCCACTGAGTGTGCTATAAAAAACTCCTGCACTTGTCTTCTGCCATCAGAGATCCAAGAGGGGATCTGGGGCCAGTCAGCTTCCAGTCCATACCAGTACAGCCATGTATATGTAAACACTGACCAACTTCATCAAGCCTCAATGCTCCAGCTCCTGCCTGGGATGGGCCCTGAGATCTCTCCCTGCAGAGGTCCCCCTCCCTCCCTTTCTCTCTCCTCTCACACAGAAGAGGGCTCAAGCTCATGGTTTTTCTTGCTTTGAGAAATAATGATGCATGAGCAAATCCACTCTGTTAGCCCAGGGCAAATACAGGTGGTGGGACTTACAGGGGGTGCTAAGAAGGAGGGAGACTTTTTGCCACTGGTATGTTTGCATGCAGAAACATGGGTATCACAGTCTTGACTATTTTACTCAGTTTTGGAGCTGGGACTAGCAATTTCCTTGAGCAAATATGCTTGAGAAATAGAAACAAACAGGCCCTTTTGCCAGAATAGTCCTGCCATGGCATTAGATGTTTCACCATCTCAGTCTTACTGACTGTCCTTCACTGTCACTGAGTTACTGTCACTCTGGCCTACAGATATGAAAATATGCCTGTACATGCTCATATCACATTTGACTCCTGATGGCCATAGACAATTTTAACCCTTAAATAGAATTTAATTGCATTTGGTGGGAGGTTAGGGACCATTTATTACCGTAGGAACAGGTACATTTGACAGAATTTGGTCCATCTCTGCTGAGCTGCTGGGAGCAGAACAGGATTCCTAATATGCTCCCATTTCAGTGGGGTTCAGCTGAGGTTCTGTCTGTGAACAAGTGTCTGGCTGTGTGGTAGCAGAGATTTTGTCTGGACTTAAACTATGGATTATTTTTCAGGATGCAAAAAACCCCCCAACAAACGAACAAACAAACAATCTTGGTGTATATCATACATCATACATTTGCTTCGGTTGAAAAGGTTGAGAATTCACATATTTATTCTAAAATGATGGTGGATATTCTGCAGTCATTAGCCTGAAGCTGGGGATTTAGGGAAAAAAAAAAAAAAAGGAATAAACAGTCTTCAAATCCAGCCACACTGAATTTTGCATTTGCCTCCCTGCCAACATTAGGAGCTAAGTTTAGCAAGTTGGAGAGCTAAATCTAGCTATTTGGAGATAATTCCAGGAAGAGACTTCTGATTACTTTGCTTCTGAACAAATTTAAATAAATTAGAGAACTTCCCAGTGAAGTTAAATAAATCAAAGACCTGCTGTAATGGGAACATCACCATCTCTATATCAGGATGATTACAGCCCAGCATGACAGTAAATATGTTCTGCTTCCTCTATATCTCTGTGACTGCAGTGAGGTGCTGGAGGAGGATGGTTCTGCCTCTGTCAGTCAATGGTCCTGTCCAGGACATCTTTTTTTGCAGCTCCAGGTGACACATAGATTGCTTTGGCCCTTGCTCAAATCACTTCTGTTAAAGGGTAACAATTCCTGAAAAAAAATTCCTTATTGTTTGACCCGGGTGATGGCTTCACTTTGCTGAGCCATGCAAACCAGAGAGCCAGAGAACACCAGGCTAGGACATCTATCTGGCAATTTCCATTCAGATGAGGGGAAGCCATGATGGTAGCAAAGTACTGAAGAGATAAGACCAAATCAGTTGCACCAAGGGATGTCTCGCCTGTGCTGACAGGTCTCTGGAGACCCTGCAGGGGCAGCAGCAGGTTTATAGGCTCAACAATTCTTAAAACATGTACAATTTCATGGAGACGAGGAAGATAGGGTCACACTACCAGAACAACACACATTAGCACTGGTCAATGAGGAAGAACCCAGATGAAGAAGACCTAGAGGTTGTTGCCATAGATAGACAAAATGCTATTGCATTGGCCTGTTGCTGAAGAGTTGTGAGTGAATCCTCGTCTGTGTAATATCTGGTGAAAAATAAGCTGGGACAAGGCAGCAGATAATATGACAGGTTTCAATGGCCCCTCTACAAACTCAGCTTACAGGTGGTTCCTTCAGAAATGCAAAGGTGGAAATGCTCCATTACACCTCAGGTCCAAAACAGAGCGATGGGGATGTCATCATACTCTTCCTTTGAGCCTTAGCTAAAGGCAGAAGCAAATATCTGTGACAAGCTGCCATTCATAGGAAGAGTTGTAGAGGTGTGTGCTCGGAGAAGCCAGTTGGATGAACTATTAACTTTTTTCCAAGATAAATCCAGACTTACCATGTCAAAGGCAGTACCATAAAAAATATCCTCTTTTTCCAGTCACAGGAGAGAAGCAAGGTGAGCAGAAAATCACAAATGCCAGGCTGACAAAGACTCCTTTATTGCTCAGCATCTTCTTTTAACTTCTGATTTTATCTCCAAAACAAGATTCATTGTCTCTTATTCCCAGTTAGCTTTACTGAAAAAGGGAAAGGTTGATGTAGCTTGTCAATACCCAATGCACATCAGTGATACAGAGATGGAGGCCATGAAGAAACTTTGGAGTGCTGAAAGGAAATAATATTGTAGCTTTAAAAAAGGTATAGACAGAGCACAGAAATAAAACTTTGTGTATTTTTCTCTGTGAATTATGAACTGGTACAGCGATGCCTCAGGAACTCTGATGTGCCTGTGGCTTTCAGGCATTTTAGTTCTCTTCCTGTAGTTTTGACTCTGTAAACTTACCAGCACTTGCATAGCAACATTTTGCTGACAGCATGCATGGGGTGAAAAGGTATATTCCTTCATTATTTCCTCCTGCCACCCTCAAAATGCAGTTTCATGACACAGGTTCAAAGTTAAAAGTTTATGACATATGGCATAATATGCAAGGAATAAAAATAGTGAGAAGCCAGTGAAATAATTATCCTTGTATTTTCTTTTTTTTTTTTTTTAATTTTCAAATTCTGCTAGCTGGGATTTTTCTCCAAAATTTGCCAGTTTTGGTATCTGGTTGTATTATTCATTACATACAACATTTCCACTATGCCTTGTCTGACCCAACATTAATTTACTTCTGTCTTATGTGCTTAAAATAACATTGCCTGATAAGCTTTACTGGAGGCCTCTGAGCACCAAAACCTGGCTGAAAGGAAGAAGAAAACTAGGGTAACTATTAGGGTTTGGGTTACAAAACCACCTCCTTGGGGGTTTGGAAACCAAATGCTCATTTGTGGAAGTGGATGGATGTTAATGCCACTCTACTTTTGGCACCTAATGTAGTTAACTAGCTTTGGTGCAGAGTTTCTCTCCTGTTGAAAGGTCTCCCTTATTGACATAAGACCAGCTCCTCATTTGCTTCTGGTGTCTGTGCAAGACACAACACCCTTTGAGGAGTCACAAGCCCTTGGGGAGTCACTGTGCCTGGTACTTAGCAACAGGGGAACCTCATGAGGATCTTGAACTCTGATGGGCACAACTTCTGCAAAATCTGGCACTTCCCACACCAACATGAATGGCTCCTTAGAAAAGAAGGAAAATAACATGCATAAGAAGAGAAGCTGCACTCCTGAGATACTGGGTATTTGAATGTTAACCAGCTTGGAGACATAGGGAAGTCCCTGTAACTTTCTGATACTACCAATTGCAGGGTTGTGCAGCATCTACATTGTATAAAAAAACTAACATCTGCAACATGGCTGAGGTACTTGCCCTCTCATTGTGTTTTCCTCCTAGTCCTACAGTACCTCCCCACTTGTAATTCATCAACAGCAGGTGAATTCACAGCCTTGTGTTGACAGCAGCCCAGAAGCAAGAGACACATACAGCAACCTGAAGAACAAAACATGCCACTGGTATTAACATAGCCTTGTAAATCAAAACAGTCTGCCTGTCTGGTGTCTTGTCCAGAAATTATTGGCTCATTCATCTTAGCCATATTAAGCAGACCACATTTATCAAGGTCGCATAAAAAGAAATCTATAAAGACGATTCCTGGACAATATTTACATGCAGGTAATATGCCTACAGCAACTGCCATTTTGAAGGGACGTACCAGCTGGTTGGCCTTACCATCTTGTATAGAAGCAGAGAGAAATGGTGCTTAGCTTCCACATGTGGGTGTAGAGATGGGGATACAAAAAGAGGTGAAACCCAGAGAAACTTCAAAACTCATGTCAAAATAACAGCACAGACAGAAACACACCCCATTCAGGGGTCCAACAGGATGCAGGCTGCATTTCACCAGATCCATCTCCAAGCACTCTCCCATTCTTGGCTGTTTGGTGGCCAGATCTCTCAGGTGGTTTTTCAGCTGCCTGAATGAAGACATAGCCATTTTTCTACTGGACACCTTGCCAAGGTCAGTAGGTCCAGGGCAACTATTTGAAGCTATCTGTTCCCTTTTATCATTTGTGGGTTATCATCCAAATAAAATGCAAGCAAATTTTAAATGGTTGACACTAAGTCTATAAAGTGAAATTATATTTGTCTCCCCAGGATTACTAGAATATTTAGTACATAGGGAAACTCTGATAGAGTAGTATACTATTGTGCTGGGCAGTGCACAGACACTCAGAGAGTAGCTGCCTCTGTGAGTTCCCACACCAAGAGATAACCTTTTTTCTCAAAGTTTTTATAGTCTAACCAGACAAAACAGAGGATGGCTAGGAAATGGGGGCAGCAGCTTGCCATGAACACCTATCAGTAGAGCTTGCTCACAGAGGAAGCATGCCCAACTTAAATTTAAAAAAAAATTATTTTCTTGTGGTGTTTTTTTTTAATTAACAAAAATATGAAAACGAGTGGGGTTTTCTAACAAAACAGTTTTAAAAATCCACCTTTTTTGTCTCCTTTATAGAAAAAAGTTGTGTAGGAGGCAGTACAACACCCTTTGGGAAAATGATACATCATAAACATTTTCCCATTTTGGTCAGACATCACCATAAACAGTACAGTATAAAACTGCTGATGATTTCCAAGATGGTCAAAATCACATATGTAATAAGATATGCTATTAAGTATTTGAAAATATTATATTTATGAAATTTTTCTTTTAGAATTGTAGAAATGTTTTACTGGATCTTTCTTTTTTACCTGCTTCACCCATTCATAAACCCACTTTGACCTAGTCACTACCTAGAAATGTTGGATGGCAGAATATATGTTAAAAACCTTTAAATCATCAGATATAGATTTTCCATACATCACTGTCATAACCTTAAAGCCTGAGAGCCCGTGAACCTCTAGAGTTTGCTGGAGACAGTTATATCATTAGAAATCTGAACATCCCAGCTCCCTGAGACAGATTTTTCTAGTGATGATGGGTAAAGCTATTGTAATTGTACATGTGCAGTTCTGGGATGTTCCTGTATACTGGATTATTTCTAAAAGGAAAATTCAACTCTAACAGCAGAAATGTTGAGGATTTCTAAATTCATATTTTCTGTGTTGGACCAAGAATCAGATTTTAAAATGGCATACATGTGCATCTCTAAGTGTAGGACAGAGAAGGGAAACCTGCCTTGTGAAAGCTGATAGCCTCAGACAGGTGATGTGGGAGATGGAGGGTCAATTCCTTGCTCTGAACCTGCATCAACTTCAGTTGATGCTCTGCCTGCAGAGCCAGCCTCTCATGTGGATGTTGTAGTAGTTTCCTCCAAAAGGAATCCCCAGGAAAGGTAAGAGTAAGACAAGACTTGGCTTTGTAGGCCATTTGCTGTGTCATAACTCCTAATCTGGAATACAGCTGTTGTGGTTCCTCTACCTATACCACTGTGATAAGAAATTAATATAGTGATTTGGCAGCGGGGTTGGACTTGATGATCTTTGGAGGTCCCTTCCACGCCCTAACATTCTGTGATATTCTGTGATATTTCCCAGCACATTGAAACCTGTAGGTATAAGCCCACAAATGGGAACAAAGAAAGGACAAGAGAAAGTTTAGAGAAAAGGAGTTGATGAGGACTTAACAGTCTCATTACATATAATATACATAGAGTATGTTATGTATATAAACATGGTATATGCATAATGGTGTTTTGCTGTTTCCCATGACCACTATACACAACCAGAAGAAATGAGTAGCAAGGAAGATGTCTGTTGGAAATTATAATTGTCTTAAATGAAGGGACAACAAAACTTACAACAGGCTACTGGGAACTATGGAGTCTCTTTTGCAAAATAGGTTAAGATATGGTCAGAGTGAGCACATCGTGAAGGATTTCCAGAAACTGCTGAACCTCCTTTCAGCAATGGTCCTCACGGGAGGATTTTCGAAAGCTCCTTCTGACCCACTGTTTCTATCTTTTGATGTTTTCTGAGGAAATGTTGTCTAGAAAATGACTGGACTACAAAACTCCAGTTCAGTCTGGTATTTGCCCAGAAAGTAGAGAGAAGATGCTAAGTCTCTCTCTAAATGAGATCCTGTTTGTTGTAGTGTGATGCCAAAGAGCTACATGGCTCCTGATGGCCAAGTTGAGCCTGCCTGGGCCTGCACCATGGGGATTAAACAGCTCAGCTCCATTCCCTGACTTGGGCAGTTCTGCGCTGTATCCACAGCCCTCCGTGATGTTACACTGCATGTAGGAGGGGAGGGAAGAAGCAAATATATTTTCTAGGTGTGTCCACTGCAAATAAATCACCCTGTATAAATTATGGAGTGAAATGGGCTACACAGCATGATACTGATGTTATAAATGCCAGTGTTATTAGTTATGCTGGGGTGCTGGAGGAGACAAATCAGTTTGGACGGAGTGTGGATGTGTAGTATGAAGATTAGGTATGATGGATTAGCATTGCATTTGTCCAGGATTGCAGCACTGTGAGATCTGTGTGTGGTCAGGCAGCCCCCCGGCTGGAGAGGCAGAACCTACAGGCGTAGCAGGGGAGTTTTGGTGGTGTTACGTGGGTGGTTATATCAGGATACACAGAAATGGCGATTCATCACTCGGGTTCCTTATTTCTGATTTCCTCCTGCTTCCGAGCAACAAATGGAATTGAAAATGCAAGCCTCTGCAATAGCAGGACTCCTGGGGGTGGCTGTGAGTAACTGACAGGTATAAATTGTAGCCGCTGCATGCAGTTAGGAGGCCCATGGGAATAAGAGATATCATAACATGAAAATGAAGGTCAGCTACAATGCTGTGAACATAGAGAGATCGCCTACTATATTATAGGGTTTTTAGGAACTAGCAGAACTACCCAGCCTTTTGCAGCCATTGAAGATCAGAAGGCTGCTTAGTGATGCCCAATGCCTCGGGGGGTTCAGCTTGTCTGTAGCTGTCAGGTGTGAGGGATTTGCTTTGGGTGTTTTCCACTATACTATAACTCCCTGGGATTTAATAAACACAGAACAGGAGAGTCAGAGGGAATCCACGAATCTCCCCTGACAATAAAATCTGAATGTTTTTGTGATGGTTATATTCAAACTGGTGTAAAAATGAAAATATTGACTTACTTGTAGTGATCCAACACAGCTTATCTTCACTAAGTTATTTCACCAAGGCATTTTGGAAGGAACATATGAAATCAGAAAAAGCAATAGAGGATTTACAAATATCTCATAGCAAAATACAACCTATTTTCAAACAGATATACACCGCCTTGTTTATTTGTTTGTTTGTTTGTATGCTCAAAGGAAAAAAAATTTACAACTTTGGGGAGAAGGAGAGTTTACATCTTTTTCCAAATGGTTCTCAGGTAAAATGTTCAGGAGTCTGTAAATGAATTAGTTAAGTATATTTTTCTCTTCAGAAGAGACATGGATTGTTTGGCAATTACTGACAGGTATGCACTGGGTGATAAAGCTGCCTGCAGAGATTTCAGATAAATTGAATCACAAAGCAAGGTCCATCAGAGACTTCCTTACTTGCTGGGATTCAAAATCATCAGCATGTGTTTGGAGACAGTATATGAACCCTGATGTGCGCTTATGAGCAAAGGCTGGTGGCCTCAAAGACAGGTATGGTAGATAGCATTTGGCTCTGGTCTCTTACTCACTATGGACAATTACCCATCTAAGCAGAGGGGGGAGGCTGGGAGATGAGCTGCCCTGAGTCCTCACCTTCTCTTAATGGCCTGCTGCTTGCATGCCAATGGGTGGCTTGTGCTCAGAAACAGGTACCTGGAATAATGCAAATTGCTAAAATGAGCTTTAGTTGGAAATGTAATGGACTATGTGGATGGGGTCCAAATGTGGAGATGTAATAGACACTCAGCAATGAATTATGTCCCCAAACCCCAAGCAACTTTTGCAGATCTGATGTGTAAGGATGCTTTTCACAGCTGCAGATGAAGAACATGAAGAACAGCCTCAGTCTCTGGGAAATGTTGCAGGGATTTTGTGGGCTCTGATCCTTGCTGTACCCTAATTTCCACTTTTTTCACTAGGACTCTTACGTGGTGAGACTTTGGTTTTGTTTTCAGTCCAAACCATGCAAAAGGCAAATCTTCATCAGCCCATAGCAGATGTGATGGGCTGATCATTATTGAAGATGATGTATTTGGGATTTGTAATTAAAATTAAAGCTATTTGCTATAAAACATGTAGAATTTAATTCCTTTCATTAGATATCTTAGGCTAATTGTTGCATCCAGCAGGGAGCAAATGGCACTGTAATTGCTTGATATCTCATGCTGGTTTGATTAGAAGATGATAGGAATGGCAAAAAAGGGAGATAACTCTGAGAAGGGCTTTAGCTTTCTTTCTTTGATTTCTGCTTGGTGCCAAGAATTTCTAAAATAAAATAGGAGTTTTCAAACTGACTTTCTGTCCTGTCTCAATGAGAAGGCTAGGGGGCAGAGGAGTGAAAACACTGTTTTTATTTACCCCTGGAGAGGTACTCAGATTCTCAGTTGAGGAATGGCGCTGCTTTGGGGCTGAGCTTAGTAAGCAATCACTGGTCGTGTGGATGAGTTCCCATGATTATTCTTTCCATCCTTCTGCCAGGGAAATTGAGGCACAGAAAGGCAAAATATCAGGACTCACATCACATAATGTAAGTGGCAAGGAAAGGGCTAATCCCAAAAAACCTTTCTTTTCTCCTGGGATAGAACAGCTCTGAAATGACCATGGTGAAGTTCAGGAAGGTGATGGAGGTATCAGATACTAGTGAGTCACAGCAGGCTGATGCCACAGCTTTTATCTAGCTACTAAATTATAATCCTCATTGTTCCATATGGCACAGAGGACAGCTGCCACTCCTGTTTTTTAGCTACTAAATTATAATCATCATTGTTCCATACAGTGCACACTAGGAAGTCTATTATGGGTGGTGTCTGAGGTATGTAGTGGGGTGTATGCACCTCTGCATGGGAAGTCCACTTTCTGTTGTAGCTTTGAGTACAGAATGCAGCTTCTTAAAGGCACCCATACAATGTCCATGCCAACCTCTCTGCAGCTGCTTCATGTGGTGAATAGCACCAGTTCGATGCTACTCCCAGAATTAACATAGCTAACCAGGGGACCTTTTCTTGGAGGAGGAACAGTACAGTGGGTCAGACCATGCTCCTCTTCAGACACTTATAGAGATGGGAACAGGGCATAGAATGAGTTAACTACAGGCATGAAAACAGGTAGAAAAATATGGGGAAAAGAAGATCTGGGGAGAGAATTCTGGAGTGGAAAACAAGGCAGTGTAAAGAAATATCAAAAAGCAATTTTACTTGTGAAATATATGTTTAGAGGAAGTGTGATACACCATGGATAAAGCAGATAGCAAAGGTGTCCTAGGCTCCCTGTGTGCTGGCACAAGCCAAAGAGCCACAGCCAGGTACCTGGTGGGGTAAGCTACAGGTACCCAAGGTGCTGCAGGACACTAACAGATGTACAGGGAAGAAGGAAGGTGAGCAGACCTGACAAAGGCTGACAAAGTTTTGCCTTTTCATAGGAATCTGTAGACCATCCATAGAGGGAAACCTTTCCATGGCAGAGATAAAGACAGGGAAGTTACCTTTGTCAGTGTCAGACTTGCAGCACTTGGGAGATATTACTGTAGCAAAATGAAAATAGCAGCCTCCACAGTGAGTCTGCCCTCTTCTTTCAGTCTTTAACAGGAGACTTTCTTACATTCCCTGGGACAACAATTGATATAATGCCATCACTGTGGCCTCGGAGAATCCAGCTCAGTTGGTCAGCCTCATACCATCCTCATCAGTGTGCAAATCAAAGCCCACATGGGGAAACTTCAGCTCTCAGCAATGACCCTTTTATTAAGAAGCAGCCTGTGCATGACCCCAGTCACAGTTCAAGAGGCAGGTCACACCTCAGTCTTTTAAAGATGTTTTTACAGTATTTGCTTCTTCGGATTCTGAGCACCATAAACTTTATTTACAACCTCTTCCCACCATTTATTCAAGATAAGAAAAAGCTGCTGCCTTGATTTTTCAGGTAAGGAATAGAGGTTGAATCACAAAAGGCCTTCAGGTATCACAGATGTCTTCTTACCCTATGCTGAAGCTCATGTTTTCACACCTGGGCAGGTCATTTAAGGTGGTGTGAGTTGATGGAACTCATAGCCAGGGCTGAAATCAGCTCTGCGAAGGCTCTAAAGTATTGGTATTTAACCCAAAAAAGGTCCTGGTGGCAGGACCACAGTGACTGCCTGGGGTGCACTGATCCCTGAGGTAGTGTGGGAATACATCAGTCTCCAGCTGCATCCCGAAAATTGGAGATGTGGCAAGGAATGTGTGGCTGGCATAGGGTAAAATCAGCGTCTCTTCTGCCACTGCATTTGAAACTGGACTTAGCTGATGGGCTTCAGAAACTGTGAGTGGGGAAATTTTATTTTGTGCCTCTGAATATTTAAAGTAGAGAGTACTGAGCTTTTGTAGCCCATGGTGACAATCTATTACTGGAGGTTTTTTACCACCCTTTCTGCCACCTACAACTGGCTTTTGCTAATACAGATATGCAGGAAGTGTCTCCATTTTTTTTCTTTTAACTTTTGAAACAATTCCCCCCCATACATTAAATAAGCTTCTTGTGTATGAATTTTGTCTACAGTAGGTGTGACATTGAAGTCCAAAACCCAAACCTATAGATAGCTGCTCTGTACGAGGCTATATTAAGCTCATCTAAGCAAGACCTTTTCTACTGAGCAGAAGGAGGAAGAAACTCTCTGTGGTTGTTGTACTGTCAGCTTTCCTATCCAATTTAATTAGTTCTGAGGATCTTCTTGACTATAATTTATTCTTCCCTCCCTTTCCTTGTTATATTCGTTAATTATTTTCATGTGGCTCACTCAAGGCTCACGGATGAAGTGCAGATCTGGGTGAACATCTCTGCCTCCGGCAGGCAGTCACCCCAGGGAAGCATGGCCGTGAATAGCTATGGGAGGAGAAAATAGTGTAAGATAAATCTAAAGTCAGGCATACTGAAAGGCAGGAATGGAGCAGTGGGAAACTCCTGGCAGTCTTGGGCCCCTCTATACAAATACAGAGACTGATGAAAGTGGCTTTATGAAACCAGCTTCTGCTGATAGCTTAAGTGTCAATCCTGTGTCAATCCCTTTGGAATTTTAGCTTGGAGCACTTGAACAAGTCTTTAAGAGAAATAGAACTGCAGCTCAAATTTGAAGTGGGTTTTGGTAGTGCTTATGGGATGTGCCAATACATTGCCTGGGTGTAGGCTGTCACAGTACAGAGCAGCACATCAGGCAGTGGTGCTAGGGCATGTGTGGCAGATGTCACTGCTGAAGAGAGTGAATGGGACGAGATCAGCTGCACATTGAAGACTAATGCTCCTGTCACTGTCATCAGGGTTGCTGGAGCATTAACATCCCTCCCTCAAAACCCAAGAGCTGCTGGGAAACCTGCAGAAACCAGTTTTGTTTGTTAGATAGAGACACATGAAGTGAAGAGATGATGGTTTCGTGTCTATATCTAAAATCACTATGTTCATCAATCAGGACTTGAGTTTCCCAACTAGTTCCCTGCTTCTGTGGAAGGACAGGTTAGGGTGCTACTGCCTGGACGTGGTTTGAGGCCAGCAGTGACTACAAGCTCCGGCTTCCAGGACCTCATGTTGCTCCTTCTGTTGTTATGAAGTAAAAAATTAAAAATCTGCCTATATACTGAGGATAAAGTTCCTCCTTCCACAAAACTGCAAAATCTAGTTTTATCTCCACCTTTCCCTTTGCATTTATTTGCTTACAAGGACATAGAGGAATTTGGAGAAGCACCCTTCTTTTCTCTGTGGTGGTGTCCTGGTTGGACGAGATGAGGAAGGGGCCTGCTTACAGCTCTGCCATGCATCCAAGTGAAGTTTGTAGCAATGTAGTTCTGCATGATAAGCATAAAAAAAATTCATCATTTCATGCTAGATCATCTCCTGTTGTGCAAGGTAAAATGTTTTTGCATCTCTGTATGACAGAGGCAGAACCACTTAAACACAGTCAAGAAGTATGTTGTGGTATCTCTCTAAGTGATGATAATACTTGATAACCAGCAGACTATCCTGTGGCCTACAGTTACTTATAAATTTGTCAGTGGAGAAACAGTTTGTGGGAACTATTGCATCTTGATTTTGTAATTAATCCATCTGTGCAACTGTGTTCTTTCCCCCCCCAGTAAATGCCAGATATGGGGATTTGCAGAGTGGACAGAGGAAATGCTGTGTCTGGAAGGAACAGATTGTTGGCTAAATAAACCTCCTTCAGGAAAGCATTTGGAGAAATGGGAGCAGGGGGAGAGGAAAGGCAAATTCTGATCCCAAACACAAAGAGAGAATTTAGTTTAAATACCTCAGCCAATGGAGCAGAGATTTTTAACATAAGACACGAACAAATAATTTCTTTTTTTGAGTGCTTTGTTTACTGCATAATTTAAAGGCAGATTTTTGTTGCCCCTTGCTGCATAATTGAATTTTTATAGTGCTGTTAATAAAAATATACATCAAATATGACAATTATTATTCTTCAATGGATTTTTATATTATTTCAGTCTGAGAGAGATATGAGAAAACATTAAGGATAACTCTGAAGATGTATTCTGAAATAATTTCTATGATTTAATACTTCTTAAAAGTAGTGAAATAGTTGGATGTATTCTCTACTTCTGCAAAGTAATTCTTGGTTTTCAGAGGGAGTTGACACATTTTAACAGTCTTAAAAGAGGGGCCAATCCTGCAGTCACTTTCAGGTAAAAATCCCATTTGTTTCCATGGGACTTTTGTCAGGGTAAGGGAGACAGCTACATCAAGATGCATAAATGTAGGTAAAAAATGTCAGTTCCAGTATGTCATTTGTTTGAGTGTTGAAAACAGCATTATCCTTTCATGTCCCATACAGTGAGGCAGTAAATCATTTTTAAAAGGTTTGTAGATAAAGAAAAATACATTTGACCCTTTGTGCTTGATCCTGGCCCCTTACTTATGTCACTGCCTTGGCTTCTGGGGGATATGCTGCAGAACAAAGCTGAAGAATTTAGTTGTGTCCGTGAGTGGAACAACAGTACAAATCTCTACAGCTTGCATTTATACTTCATGAGACACAAACTGATGGAGTTCAAAAAATTTCTTTATCTTTTTTATTAATGGGAAAAAAGGACATGTTAAACATCTGTCATAAAATTTATATGGGACAGTAGTTTCCAACTGAAGAATTTCTTAAATGTATATTTATCCTTTGAAGAAAAAAAATGGCATTATTTCCAGAATGAAGAAAATGATGATCTAAATATGTTTTCTGATAATGGAACCACTTAGTTAATGAATAGTAATTTTCTGGCTACCTCTGGAGGAATTAAGCTCATGGATTATATAATACATCTGTGAAAGCTTATCTGATTGCCCAGTAATTGTGACCTCATTGTGGATTGTGCAATTAAGCATTAAGCTACTATTTGGCACCGTGGTTAATTGTGTTTTACTTTTCTGATACGCTTGTTGACGATATGGAATAAAATTACTGATAACAGCAGAGGGATGGGAGGAACAGCACTGTCTAAACACCATCCCCATGCAGCACTGCAGGTGCCCCACTCCAGCGTGGAGAGATAATTAAGCAGACAAGGAGCTAATAACAGTGGGGAGACTCACATCCAGTGTGAAGGCTTTTAGGCCAGGCACTAAAGTCCTTTTGCTTTCAAACCAGTGTGTTATACTGAGAGACACAGATGGGGTCAACATGCAAGGGATAGTTATTCAGGGCAAAGTTGGATATGTCTTTTGGATATTTTCCTGGATCAAGTCATAGCTTTGTTTGGGAACATGCAAAGTAGCAATGTTTTAGAAACATTTTTGTGGAATGTTGTGCCCAATCTATAGATGTTAGTCAAGTTGAAGTTGGGTTTTGGAGACATAGCAAGACAGATGAGATCAAGATGAGCAAAAAAGCAATTTTTTCAGGCAAAAAGAAATTACTCATCCCTGGAAAGGGTTCTCAACTTTTCTCACCCTCCAATCGATGTGCCAGAATCTTCAGATTCTTAGCTGGTACCTCCAAGAGAGCAGGGACTTTGTGAATGGTTCATGGGCAGGAACCTATGTGATCACATTAATTGCAAAGCAGGGATTCCCGTGTAGTTCTCCTGTAAAACAACTTCTTGTATGTGCCTTTGACAAGACAGTGGATTTTCTTGTCCTCCCCACTAAGGACTTTTGTTGTGCATTGCGTCCTGTACCCACAGTGACCTCCTGATTCCTGCATGACATGGCTGAGCCTGAAAGCTGGCTCTGAGCTGCTGAAGAGATGCAGGTCCCCATTTGCATGAGAACCAGAATGTCAAACAAGATGGAAAGAAGAAATAAATTTTTTGGTTCTTTAATGATGAAAGAAGCAAGAAGCATAAGCATCCACTGTGACTGATTTCAATAATGTAAAGTGAGGAAGTATTAAAGGTGTTTTATATTGATGTAGTCATCCCCTCTCAATTAAACATACTTCCTATTGGACCTCCTTCTCTTTGGACTCTGCCATCTTTCGAGTAGTACATCAACACTAAGCCCTTTTCCGTCATGATGTATTGTACTCATATATCTTCAGAGTGAGCTTTCTTTCTAATGATCTATTAGTGAAATGCATCATTTGAGTGAGGATGATGATGATATATACTACTCTATGGATGATGCCATCCAAAGGAAAGAAAAGGTCAGACAACAAATTCAATAGAGTTATTGGATAAAAGTCAGGCAACACATCATCTCCGAGGCCGCTTTCCTAATGCCAAGGATTGCTGATACAAGCAATGCATCCAGGGGACCATTTCTTTTACAACTGTGCCTGAACTGACCCCTGAACAGCGTCAAGGGAATGCAGTACTTTGTATCATCTGAACTGAGGGACTATAAAAATATTTTTGTGTTTGACACTGTTTATATGATGGGTTCAGCGTCAAATCCCTAGGTATTATGTGTCTTCTGTTCTTCTGGGTATACATTCACAAATGTCACATTCATGTCTCTCTGTCTAGGTTAGCTCTAAGTTATGTGCATCTCTATGGAACCTGATCACTTGTTTCACTGTAGTCATATAAGATGCTAGCAAATAAGCTTTTTTTTGTGAGTTGAAGTTACCTTCAACCTGAAGTAGGTTTATAGAATAACACCTACAAAATTCTCACTTTATTGCAATTGTTTCCTTCATCAAGTCTGAAAATATATTTTAAGGTCATTCCCTCTGCCTCTTTTTCACAGCATTCCAAGACCCTTCTATGCTCAAGCTGCACAAAAACTATTCAGTGTACCTTAGATGGATTTTTTTTAAAAAACAGCATGGAATTTTTCTCTTCTCCTCTCATTTGTTTTCCTTTAAGTCCTAGAATTTTGCTGTGGAAGGGCACTGAGAGACACACATAAATAATGTTCAGAATTGTATCCCAAAATGGCTTAATTGTTTAATGACTACTGAAATGTAAATGAAACTTATGAGAGCACTAGGAAATTCCTCTATCCATCCAAGGTCAATATATTGAGAAAGGTGCACTTTCCTATGGGTGAAGGTATTTTCTAATAAATATTATTGCTTCACAGAAAAAGGCTTCAGGCTGGTGTCTTTCAAGCCCCCCCATATTTTCATTTGCTAATAATGATGAACGGTTTTGTAAAGCCACTATATGACATCTGACTGCTTGATTTTGCCATTTCATGTATGAGAATGATGTGCAATGCAGATGCTTAACCAGTGGGAATGTGATATGGCACTGGACTTGGAAAATCAGAAAGGATGCATTTGAAGACAAGGGAAATTCTGTGCTGTATGGATATTTTGAGATGCTGGGAGTGAATTGGTGTCAGTGGAGCACCCCCAAACACCAATTTTTCTGCAGAGCATGGGTGTAATAGCACTTGTATCATTGTAAGGGTGGTCAGACATCTACCAGCTTGAGTCTGTGTATGGCTGATGAAGGACTGTGAAATAAGTTCAAAACATGATGAGAACACTTCATTTGTTCCACCAGGATATTTTTTTTTATTTTTTTTTTTTCCTCAGTATCATTGACACAAAAGACTGATTATTGCTAGGGAAATTGCACAGTGGTTTCCCTGGAAATCTTACCATGCCTGAGTCTCTGCCTCCAGCGAGGTCTTTCTTTGTAATGAAGTGGGGAGTTTCTTTTGGGGAAAGGCTAGAGGAAGATTCATCCTGCCTTCAGCTGGCTTCCTGAAAATACAACCAATTATTAGCTGGGAACAACTGTTTCAAGTCCTCCAATGCTTGTCTCCTTGTCAGGGGTAGCATATAGAGCACTGAATGGGAATTATCAGAGATTTATTACACCTTAAGGAGAAGGAGTCTAAAAGAGCAAAATCACAGAAATGTACCACGCACAGAATAATTCCTGTAATAAAAGCTTAGAGAGTCTTTTGCTAGTTCTGGCCCATTCAATAATATTAATGTCACCTTCTTTTGTTTCAAAAAGCCTATGTTCAGGAATAATACTCCTTCTTAATTTGAAGCTGTTTCAATGCATTTAAATCACTTCAGTATTATTAAAGCTTCTCAGTAAGCATGATTTTTCTGTGTTGAGTTAGGGGATGTAACAAGACAGAAAAATGAGGTAAGTCTGAAGATTTCCTTGTTTTAAAAACCTTGAGAAAATTTCTGATAATGGCATGTCAATTGCAGCTTACAAATTATAGAATGCCATTTCATGACAACATTTTCAGCTATTCCAGGCTTGATTCTGATGAAAATAAAACTGAGAACCAGTCTAAAATACGGAGGTGTGTGTCCATGAATCACAGAGTTAGCCCTAGGAAGTATGGATCTACGTTTCCAACAGTGAAAGCTATTGAAAATGAAACTGCAAAATAAGTGCTGTAAATATATGTATGCATGTATATTTAGACAAAATATCCTATACACACAGACAAGCACCTCTGAGTATGTTTGTGGTTATCTGAAATGTGGTTATCTATCATATCTCTGTTTCACTACCTGCTTTTTAGAACAGCTACTCTACAGCTGACTGATAATTTAAAAGATGCTGTCATAGTTTAGGGTCACAGCAGCCCTCTAGACCTATAATAGACTCTCTGTTAACTCCCCTCACTCCCCAGAGAGGAAGAGAAAGGGAATAAGGGAGAGAAACTTAGTGATTAGAAAAGGAAACTAGAACAGCTTTAATGAAAGTGAAAATATTAATAAAAATTGAATATATACAAAACAAGTACCAAAACCAATCCCCCCCTGATGACAATTACATCACCATCACCACTGATGCTGTGGAGCAGGCACCAGGAAAGTCCCAGACTGGGCCCAGTGGTAGATTGGAAGTGTGTTCAGGTGCTGGATTTTAGTACTAGATTCAGGAACACACAGATCAGGATTGAAGGCAGAACAGAGTCCTCCACAGATGCTGGGCATTGAAGAAGTGAGCAAGAAGCTGGAAGAAAAGCCAAGCTGAGATCTTGCCCCTCCAGATCCCTCAGCTTTATACCGAATATGATGTATATGGGATGGAATCCCATGCTGGTCAGTTTAGGGTCACCTGTCCTGTCCTTTCCTCCCTGCAGGTGTGGCCTTTTACTTTCTGTACTCATCAGTGTGGTACAGAAGATTCAGCATTGGCCTTGGTCTGCACACCAATCCTTGGTAGTAACTCTAACCAAGGGGTGTTATCACTGCCAGCAGCAGACACTGCCTGTGAAAACAGGCTGCTAACTTCAGACAGTGCAGTTAGAAGAACTGAGCTGAAAAGTAAAATCACTGCACAAAAGTAGTTCTGTTCTCACTCAGACCATGGCAGATGCAAACACACATCACTACACTACACAGTCATGAAATTTTCCTAAGTACAAAACAAAAGCTTGTAGTTATCAGAGAAATCTACCAGTATGAAGAATGAATAGCACCTCAGTATGAAATACTTGTAAATACATTTTTGCTTCTCAGCACTATAAGTGAATGTCAAGCTAACCTGAATAAAATCCAGTTACCTGCTATTTACTTCATTGCTTCCAAATAATACCCAATGGAGCTTAATAATCAATGTCAGATCTTTTCCTGCCAAGCCTGTTTTTTCATGTTGGTTCTATCCTTTACCTTCCCTGTCACATCTCCAAGCTATTGAATCCCTACTGAGCCTGGATTCAGTTTAACCATGCCATAACAGTGCAGCAATTCACACTACAGTGCCAGTGTCTCCCCATCCCAAAGAGTGAGATGCAAAATTATCTTATTGCACCTCTAGCCCATTTTTTTCAGTATGCCAAACTTTCTTTTTAAAAATGAAGAAATAAATAAGAGATGTCATCTTGTCACTGATGGTATTTGCGTCATTTTGCAGCTGTGTTCACTTTGAAGTGAGCAGTCAGTGATTTTCAAGTTAGCTAGGTGAAGTGGAAAAATAATAATGGATTTGGTAGTCTTTCATCACTTTTTGGTCTGAATTTTCCTTATCTGTGTGTTGGCCATGTATTGCCTGCCAGTGGTGAAAAATAGATTCCAAAGTAGGTCCTGCTGGAAGAAAAAGTCTGGGTCATTTAGTTTCTCAAAATTCTACCCCCCAATTCCCCTGTAGAATGAGTGTTAATAAATAAGGAAAAATGGCTCACTCAAAGTGCAACAATGAAAATGAAAATGGAGGAGAAACAGACAAAATGCCTAATACCTCATAAACATTCTTTACCTAAAACTGAATAACAGGAAATAGAAGCAGCTCTTAATAGGAAGATTTGGAGGTTTGAGACCAATCTTGATTAGGCTTTTCCCCCCTAATTTGTTGTACATCTTATAAAATCTCTTTCAAAACAGAATAATATAGGTCAATAGCTGACTTAAAAATCTTTAAGAACTGGAATGATTAGTGGTTTGAGCAAGAGCCATTAGCTGATTCACCAACTCGTGCTCTTTCAGACATGAGCTTGTCTTTGGGCAAGGAACATAAATCTAAAACTCCAAACTCCACTGTTTGCATAAAATAAATCAATACTACCAAGGGATGCATTGATTTGCTCAAAAGGAAGGAGGACCTGATGGTTATAAGCTCTTTTTTGATCTTGCTTTCTTCAGGAAATGT
Source organism: Megaceryle maxima (assembly GCA_024605025.1). Classification (NCBI taxonomy): domain Eukaryota; kingdom Metazoa; phylum Chordata; class Aves; order Coraciiformes; family Cerylidae; genus Megaceryle; species Megaceryle maxima. The sequence continues at coordinate 56,846 of JANHGN010008206.1, forward strand.
TTATGGTACCATGTGTGCCTGTCTCTCTGATGGACTCTTGTTACCCAATCCCAATTTTAGCCAGTGTGCAGATGTTAAAGAGGTCTTTGAGGTTTTGTGAAAATGAGATGAAGTTGGAAAGCAAGAGTAAGGATGCTTGGTACCACCTGCTTGTACCAGCAGAGACTTCCCTATATTTTCTGATATGCCTATCCATAGGTCTCACAGCTCTTATTCAACACTTGAGCTTGGTCCATAGCTCAGCCTAAGGTATTATTTTATGCAATACGGGACAATACTGAGCAAGAGAACTTGACATTGAATTTCCCTTTTCATAATCTGGGGGCAAACTCCCTTTTCCTGGACTATCTCACTCATTTGAGGTCTAAACTCTCTAGGAAGAAATCAAAGTTTTTCAACTACAGTATTAGGGCCAAGGAACTGTGTTCTGACTGAGGTGCCTGGGTGCCACTGAAATATGGACCACGTGTTCATGTACCTCAGGCATCATCCTGTTTCCTCAGGCCCTTATCCTAACACCTCAAAGCAGAAAGGTAACTCACTAACTCTTCACCTAAGCACAGATAACTGCAGAGGAGAGGGAATTTTTCCAGATCTGGCAAAAATGCAAAATGAAATAGGTTACCATAACTCTCCTCCTTCACCCTCCCAACTTTCCTAGTATTTTTACTTTCCAGCATGTATTTGACTTACTCAAACCCCAAGCTCCCTCTGGCAAGCAGTTACTTCACATAAACTATACCTGCCAGCCATCAAACCATGAGCTGCTGGAGAGAGGAAAATATATACAGAGAACAGAGGAAAATACAAAAGGTGGTGGTGCAATTGGCTTTTTCAAGGTAGCAGCCAGCAAAGGAAAGTGTAGAGGTGGGGGGTGTGAAGTGTAACTTTTTATGGATAATAATAATCACACAGTTTCCTGTTGCAAACTTCCTCCTCTAACTCCTCTTGTTGAATGGAAAATCAGACAAAAAGCTTTTGATGTTTCATTTATCTGTGTGTGGTGTTTTTCTGCTTTTCCACACCATTGTGTTGAGGGGAACTGTTGCCCTGGCTGGTAGGAAAGGCAATAGGAAGAGAGCAATGAGCACTCAGATCCACACTGGAGGACCTAGCTTGCCCCACATACTGGGTGGGGGGGTGAGGGGGGTGGGAAGACACTGACAATTAGCAATGATCATCAGGCAAGTGATTCATAAATATAAATTCATAGAATGGGGCCCTGGACTGCACAAGCAACAGCAAGTATTGTATCAGATTTATTAGCAGAGCATGAAACATTAATATTTTTCAGATGACAGGGAAGATGATGACTGTGTTATGCTAGCAGGCAGGATGAACCTCATTCAAAAAGTGCCTCACAGGTGATGGCTAGATACGACAGCAAGATGAATTAAGGTCTCTGAACATCAAGATGGTGTGATAGACCCTGGGAATTGAAAACTAAACATCAGTGGTATCCTTCAGAAAGCAGCTGAGCTTTCTTTGTGTAAGTCAAGGCACAACCTTGATAATTGTTGTGCCCTGGTGACATTGGCAGGGATTGAGTTTTCCTGTCATATTCTAGCAGGTTTACCAGAATAAATCTTTAGTGCTTTGAATTATAGTCAGCAAGAGATTGAGTGAAACTGGTGTTCCCCAGAGATCTGGGCTTTGGCAAAAACTTTGTGGTTTTGAGCCAGGGACAACTTTCTTTTCTCATGTTCATTAAACACATTACACCCCAAACCTGTCAAACAGCTGGACTGGGGAGTCTCTGCACAAAACAGGGGGACAGATGATTAATATCTAACTCAAAGCTCCAGGCTAATGGAGTAAGTAATTGGACAATAAGTAACTTAAACAGTCAAGCTTTTTGGAGTTACTGCTGTTTAATTACATCCAAGTTGGTTTTTGAAGGGAAAGATAAAGGCTGTAGAGTAGAATCAAACGGGACTTTCCCTCAACCATCAGATGTCCAGAGGGAGACACTGTCACCTTTATATTTTATGCATTTTTTATCCTTCTCTAGGTTTTGCTATTTTGAGCTGACACTTTTTTCAATATAAGCACATTTCCAGATGACAGATCTTTCCACCTTTTACTCTGTTACTACGTTTAAATACATTTCCTTGAAGCAGACCAGTATGTGAATGAGTTTCACACCTCCTTTAAAATGTACATGCAGATGGATAAAAACTGTGCCTCAGATGGCAGCTAGTCTGACTTATATCCGGGGAATGTGTCCCCTGTGAAACTTCACTGTATATACATCATGATCATCGACCTTTCACGTTCAAATACTTTGAACTCAGCCACATCTTGACAAATTGTAATGGTCCCTTTCAAACAGAGAAGGGAGGAGGTTGTGCACCAAGGTGTACTTTTTCTTTTCCTTCTCAGTCATCAAAAAACTTTTGTCCTTTTAATTTTTATTATTTTTATTATTTTTAGTGGTCTGCACTATCCAAAATCCAAAAAAACCCCAAAACCCCAGGACAAAAATCTTATCTTTTCCTTATTTTGGGGGATGTCTAACCTTGTGCATAGTTATTTTAGTCAGTACTGGACTAATTCACACCAGTGTCTGTGCTTGCGTCCATTTCATTGAAGAAAGAATTATGGTTACATGCTATAGTTAGTCATATCAAATTTGTATGGTCCCACTGAGACACTCATTTATCTGCCCTCTTGAAAGCCATGTTCATTCATGTCCAACACCAAAGGGTTTGTGTCTTCATCTTACCAATGATCTGAGTTTAATGATGAATACTCGTTGCTGGAGGACTTGAGGAGAATATAAGAGGTCTGCAGGACTTCCTTTATTTTATCTATGCTACATAGTGGCTGTGTTGGCTGCAAGCAAGCTGGGACCCCTTGAGGTTTAGCCTATTTCCATTTTCGGGCTGGTTTGCTCCAGCTGCAAGCTCTGATGGACTAGAGGGAGAAAAAATATAGGTAAATGGTAAGAAAAATCTGTGTTTCAAATCAAGCATGGGACTAAAGTTTTATCTCAACAAGTTCATGGTGAGAAAAAAAAAAGTAATTTTTTCTATTATTCCATAGTTCGGGGGATTCTAAATCATAACCTAAAGTAATTGGTTCACCACTCAGAGATCAGGCAGACCAGGTTGTCCCTTGGCACACAGCTTACCTCTGCCATTACTGCTACCCTGGAACAGCAGCTCCATTGGCACACTGTAGGGACCACTGCCAGGAGTTATCCTTGCCTGCCATTCCCATCTGCCTGGGTAGACTGCTGCAGGAAGACCTAAGAATAACCAAAATTTTCTTAAGGAGAAATATGTCTTCCACTTTGCACCTGAAAACAGGCAATCCCTTCCCCTCCCTCAAGCAAACCTGGCATTTCTGCCACAGAAGAACAGTATTTCTTGGGTTTTATTGTAGGCATATTATGGCACCTATGGCCACATCTTGTTCTGAGCCAATGTGGACTTACCTCTTCTCTGCTCTGAACTGAAGGCATGAGGTACTCCTGTTCTCGTGCTTGTCCAACCTTTCTTAGTCAAGCTAAAGTTTGTAGGGAGAAATACTTTTGTTTAAAATTAGAACAGCTGGTAGTCTTGGAAGAAAAGTAATGAACTTTTGGTCTTCAGTTCACTCTGGAGTGTCTGGTATTGTGAGTAAAGCTTATGTATTCATTTATGTGACTTAATTAATCCTTCTGGATAATGGATATAATACTAATTTTAGTTATTTTATCGGTATGATGAAAAATAAATTTATATGTATTGGAACAGTATTTAAACAGATGAAAGGGTGCCTATCAATAAAATGGATTTGTTATATCACTTGAATCTGATAGTGAAGTATGTTCAAGGCAAGTTGAATTACCTTTTGTGCCTAGCACAAAGCATTCCCTTTTTATTAACTCATACTGTGAAATCCAGGACTAGAATTTACATGTTTGGAAACAAGTAGGTCTCACAGGAGTTTGGATGTCAGAGTAGAATGGGCTTTCATTGCATAATGAAGAGGAAAAAGGGAATGAATCCCTAAAAAAGAATTTTACCAAATTCTTCCCATGGACATAGTGTTATTAGAGTAGCTAGTGAGGTAAAACAACATTTGAAATCCCAAGAAGCCAGAAAGATCATAAAACTGCAAGGAGCAGGAAAAATGGCACACAGCACACAAACAATGTAAATTAAGACAAAGAAAATGACTGTAAATGCCAGCAGTCCCTAAAACATTAGGGACTAATTTCTAACAAACCATTAGATGCATAGGGAATTGTCAAACATTATTAAATATAATTTGCTACATCTGTTTTATTATAGAATTCATTTGGCACATATGCTATTTATGTTGCACGCTTTTCTTTTTTCTTACCATACTGTTTTTTTCCTTTAAGCCTTATCTGACACCCAAGTGTAGTACAGCAAGTCCATTAGGATTAACTTTACTCCTGCTTTAGGAACGCAATTCGTGGGTTTGTGTGCACACTTATATGGGAACCAGTTTCCCTCCTGCCATTGCCTTCCTCCCACCTCCCACAAGCAGCTGTACACAAATGTTTCTGCAATTACAATCAGCAGCCAGCCCCCATCAAGTGCTCTTTCTGCTGCCTAATGCTATGAATGCATGTATGGAGGACATGGTGTGCAGCCTCTGCAGGGATACTGTTACCATCAATATCATTATGCCATTAACATTTAAATGGAACCATGCTCTGAATTGCATTGGGGTTTTTTAAACTAATATTCAAGGAGTAGGTGATAGCCTGTAAGAGTTTCTATCAACCACATCAGCCAGCCAATGCTGTAATCTTGATCAAAAATAATAATGTCATCCATAACACTGTAAAGATTTATTAGTTGTGACAGGTCTATACATTAATAAATCACTACATGGCCTGGAATGCCAAGTAAACAAAGCCAATCTCAAAAGGAATAGTAAGACTTTTTGGGAACTCCATTAAGGAATGTTTCACACGGGAAAAAAATTCTCAGAAAAAAATACAGAATTGTGCATGTGTGTGCATGAGTGAAGGCCAATTGTCTGTCCATTCTTCTTCTACAGTCCGGGTGGGGGATGACTAGCAAACCAGAATGGGTTCAATAAGTGTTTTCTGGTGCAGTTCTGGTTTGGGTTCTCCTGTAGCTTAAATTTGTTCTGATTTGGTTCTACTTTTCCTCCTGTAAAACTGTAGAATAACTCACACTGAGTTGAGGAAATGGATGTACTAGAGCACAGGAAGTTTCACCTCAACATGAGAAGGAACTTTTTTACTGTAAGGGTCCCAGAGCACTGGAACGGGCTCCCCAGAGAGGTTGTGAAGTCTCCTTCTCTGGAGATTTTCAGGACCCGCCTGGATGCGTTCCTGTGTGACCTGTGCTAGATTGTATGATCCTGCTCTGGCAGGGGGGTTCCAACCCCTGACATCCTGTGATCCTGTGATTTGAGTCCTTCACTGCAATTGTTTTAAACATCCATTCCTATGACAGTAGTGACATGATCTTGTCTGACCCTCATTTTAGTAGCTTTTACTGGTTGGATGTACAACACATAAAGTCAGGAGTTTCCTCCTGGTGTTAAGGTTTTAATGAATGTAGTTAAGTTAATGAAAAATAAATACATTATTCATTCATTCTTAGCTCTTTATCTGTGGCGTTTCCATCTCAGGTGTTCTGGTGGAAATGTCCTCGAGGAAGGACAAAAGTATCTGGCATATGAGGAGTCCTGTCCCTGAGACAAATACTGCTAAGTCCAGTCACTTAAAATTTGTGAGACAGTCCATATGAGAAGACTAATGTAATAATAACCTGGAGGTTTGGGTTTTTTTAGTCTACTTCTGGGTTATCATATCTTCATAGCTCGTATTACCAGCATTTTCTTCATCATTGGAACATTCTGAAATGTCCAGAATTATACTGAAATGTAAAAAACATTTTCTTCAGAGTCAGTTTCCTAGTTCAGAGTTTTAGTGTCTAGGGACTTTCTGCTCCTGTTCTCTTCAAGGAAGAGCTAATTCTATCGTTATGACATAGCCTGTACCAGAGAGGAAATTAAGATTTTTCTAGCTTCACTTACTCTTTTCCTTCTCTCTCTTGTGCTGTCTCCTTCTGATTCTTTTCTCAGGGAGAAACACATAACTCAGTGCTACAAGTTTGGTTTCACTTGTTTAAGTTACCCATTGCCAGGAACTGGAACGTGTCCATGACCCTGAGGAATTTAGAAACTTGGCCTCTCCTCTCTTTTGTTGCTTTAAGCAATCATGTTCCTGGAATGGGGGATGACAATCCTTGAGGCACAGCATGCAAAGGTGTGAAGGATATGGCTTGGAGACAGCTGAGTCCTCAGCTTAGTGTCTTCAGACTTTCTTTTGTTCACAGGGGCTGCAGAAACAGCCTACACTGCCTGTTGTTCAGGCTGCTTCTCTGTTCCTCACATTTGGACACTGTACTGCAGATCTCTGCCCACTACATTTAATATAGTATTTTTTCTTCATCCACATGCCTTATCCATAGCCCCTCAAGGTCTTTCCTTCTGTAGGATAACTTTTCTTCTGTCAGCAGTGTTGTCACATTATGGTTTCTTTGAATACCGTGCCTTATCCACTTCTCTGCCATTTCACTTTCAAGATCTCTCACAAACTATGCATACACTAGCGTCCTTTTTTGCTGATAACCGACTCCTGGCTGACCCCTAGACACTGGCCTTCATTGCCCAGTAGCCAAAATTTCAAACAAGCTTCATACCCTTTTCCTTAAACTTGAGATGAACTCACTAAGAACATCCACCAACCTTAATTCCTTTCCATACTCTCTTTGGATCTGTGTCTGGCCAAGAGCCATTGTAATCCTAACAGTGGATGACCATGATGGAGGAATAGGAATAGATAAAACAACAGGGTTTATCCGTGTACTTTTCCATTTTTAATCACTAAACCAGTGGCAGGATATGAAAGTCTCAGGTTAACAGCTACCAGTGGTAGAACACCTGATTTTGTATGGTCTTTAGGGACGATCAGCCTTTGCCAAGCATTTGTGCAAGGGGTGGAAAAGTAAAAAAAACCTGAGGATATTCTGTTGATCCAATTTATCAAAGATTTAAAGGAAAAAATTACTTTAGACTAATTTTTATACTTCAGAGGGAAGAATCAATTCCTATTGGCCACAATGTGCTCTTCTGACTTTTAAAATATTGTAAAATATTTTAATGAAAATAAAATACTTAGACATGAGTGAAGCAAACTGAAACACTTTCTCTGCATTTTTTGAATGCTATTTCAACAAGGCTTTGGAGACTTTGTTCCAATCCTGATCTGGGACAGAAGTTGAAGTATATAATACTCCAGGCTCTGCAGACTTGGAAATCTGTTTCCTGCCTGGGAGAAAGGTTCCTTGTCAAGGTACCTGTAGAAAAATCATCACCAACATTTACTTTCCTGATGATATTTTGACCTGGGTTGACCCCACTTCCTGTCCAGCTTAAAAGATATGGCAGGATCAGCTGGGCAGGCTTCTAACACACATTTCCTGATGGAACATATAATATAATGGATAATAAGTTAGGAAAAAAAAAAAATTAGAGTGCTCTACCTCATAATTATAGAGCCTCATAAGTATTAATATT
>JANHGN010008206.1:64523-90266 GCA_024605025.1 Megaceryle maxima
TAAATGTCATAAGTATAGATATTATTGGAGAAGTGTATCATAAGCTATGAAGTGCACCCTGAGGCAAAATCCAAATATTAAAATAATCTTTTTACCTATGGGGAAGAGAGACCAGAGTGGTATAGAGATTTGTGTTGCTAATCTGTCATGGAGATGAGGACTGAACCTGGCCTCCTGCTGACACTCCAGGTACAGATCTGCATTTTCTACCCATTTCACTCACAGACAGACTCTTCACATGGTTTGGACATCACAAAAAAAGGTCACATGTAACACTCGATTGCTGATAAATTTTCTACTTGGAGTGGTATGATGTGAGAATACAGAGGAGGGTTGAATATATTTATCAGCTTTATTAAGTGTGTATTAAGACATATAAAGGGTGGACAAATTGCATTTGCAGGTACCTCTGATTGAGAGAAGGAGCTTTTGCCAGAAGATTTAGCACCCAAGACACTGGAATATTAGGAACTATTGTCAGGGAAATTGTGAAATGGGACCGAAGCAGAAATTTGGTCTTAATATTGAGACCATACAGAGACCATGATAAGGAAATGTTTGTAGAAAATACCTGTGAGGATGTCAGCAAGAAGGCAGAGCCAGGCTCTTCACAGCAGTGCATGGTGGGAGGGTGAGAGATGATGGGTGTAAGCCAAACCAGGGTAAATTCAGACTGGATATGAGGGTAAACTTCTGGGGACAGTGAATCACAGCAACAAGCTAACTATAGAGGCTGTGCCGTTCCCCATCCTTGGAGATTTTCAGGACATGAAAATAAAGCCCTAAGCAACCTGGTCTCATCTCACAGCTGTCCTGCTGTCCTATAACCCTATGGAAATAGGACTCAATTCACACCAGAGGCCAGCTTGGGACCCAGAAACATGTTGCTCCCAATAGAAAAGTGAGGACGTACTAGGAATTATTCATCAACTTTACAGAGCAGCTAGGATGCAAATAAAGAAACCAGGATTTGGCCTTTACTGACAAGCTGCTTGATATTACCAGCTAAACTTTGTTTTCCCTCCTAACCAACTTCAGGCCAAACAAAGCCTTTGTTCTCTCTGTCCCTCTCTTTTGACTCCTGAACTTTGTGTAAGGCAAAGAGAGCTGGACATGAGGTCTCTTCTGAATTTGAAAAGGGTGCTCAAATGCAACAGCTTATAACCATATATGTCCTTCTATGCCAGGCTTCTGCATATTGCTTCCAAGGGCTGCTTGCTCTGATAGCAGGGCAAGATTAAATACTGTACTGATATCCCCCATGTGGCAGCATCTATGACTAGACCATCAAATCAGTCAGTGACATACTACTGGTGGAAAAGTCATCAATCTGTCTCCATAGTGACACATGTCCTGCCAAGATACTTCTGGGTAAGGCACAAGCAAGAAGCAAAGTTACAAAAGGTGTTTTTCTTATCCTGCAGATGCTGTTTTAATTGTTTTTTATTCTTTTTTTGGCTTTGATCTTTGTGGGGTTTTTTAAAAATGTGTCTTGCTGCCATATGTGCTTAGATTAATTTTTTTTTCTCCTTTGTGCACTAGTTTCTCTTTTGTAAAATATCTCTGTGGAAATAGTTTATATGTTAGAACCAAAAAAAAAAAATTTTTAAACCCTGGATACAGGGTGATAATAACAGCACCTATACATTTCTATAGTAGGGTCACTTAATTAGAAACTCACCAGCTCCAATCTCCCAGGCCATCTATGTGTGGCCAGTGTTTAAGTCTAGACCTGATTTCCTCACTCTCAATTTATCTTTAATAGTTGACAACGCTTTACTGGATTAATAAACATGCCAGTTCAAGAATCTCATGTTCATTTTACTTATTTTCAGTCCTGTCCATATTAGCATGTAACTTAAAAAAAAAAAAAATAAAAAATGTAGTGTTACTTATTGTAGTATTTGGAGACTTCTGAAAAATTGCCTGCCACTAGAGGTTATTCAAATTCTGGTCTTGATGTATTAGCCTAGACAGTTTTAAAGCCATATCTACAGCAAGTAGTTAGCCATACTGCTGAACAGACATTTTTTTAAATGAACTACAAAGAATAGCCTATTGTGGTTAGCTTATTTTATTTACAGCATTTCACATGGTGTGAACATTAAAAATTTACAGAGTAATATTGATTTGCAGCTCCGTCAAACCATTTCTACCCAAACTACGGAACCAAACTGTTTGAGGAAAGGTTCCTTATTCCAATAATTATTTGTACTGCTCCAAAGGCTGCTCTCTGTAAGGCAGCCATAAATTCACCTCCCGGCAGAAAGTTAAAGAGGAGGTTCACAAAGTAATTAATTGCCAGGAAAGGAGTCTTGCTAGTGCGTGTGATGCAAGAGAGCTGGAGGAGACTGGTGTGTCTGATAACGGTTTAATAAATGCATCCTCGATGGGTCCTGCTGCCGGCAGGGACACAGGGTGGCACTGTTGTCAGACACTTGGCTGGCTCTAAAGCATCACCCATTTTTAGCTGCTGAGAGAGTTTTTGTCATTTCTGTCACTCTCCAGATAAAAAAAAGCTGATAAATTTGAATAGACTAGAAAAACAAATGATACTGGGTAACAACACACAGTTTTCCAGTCACACTTCTGCCTGACAAGGGAGTGTCAAAAGAGAAAAAAAACCCCAAAACTAAAATAAACAGGAAAACCTTTATTAAACCACAAAAGTCCAAGTAACCTTTTTTTTTTTTTTTTTAATGTGAAAAGCATGTGCTGAAAATAAAGATGCCCTCTTCAACCTCATTAATGGGAATTTAATTAGGCATAAAATTTATGAAAGACATTGGAAATGTGATCTTTTTCCCATTAGAAGAAAACTGGGACAGCTTCAAGTCTGTGGGAGAGCTGGGTGTGCTTCACATGTATAAAGATACATCTCTATCAGGAATGATATATTTGAAACATCTGGTAAAGTTCTTTGGCCATCGATTTGTATGTCTTGAAAAATATATATAGTATTCTTTTGGTCCCCTCTGTACTAGACATGTGGAATTAAACTGTATTTCATGCAGTTGTTATAAAACAGATTATTTGGCTTTCAGTGTCTCTGCTTATAAGTTCTGCTCACACTTTGGAACTAAACTTCCATAATTTCAAAAGAAGTTGCAGTGGTGGGATGATCAGGCTTCACTGGTTGAGAAAGGAAATTAAAATCCAATTGTTTTGGGAGTACTAATCTAATTCTTCCGCTGGTAGGCATTTTTTTTTCCATTATACTGCCATAACCCAAACAATTCTAAAGTGGAACCTTCTGATTAGCACCAGTACAAGTTACAGCAGGATTACTGCTTATATTAACTCACCAGCATAGTAAGGGCCAGAGTCACAGTTAATTTATTTTAAAGCATCCAGAATGGAGAAGAAGAAATAAAGATAAGATTTGGTAGATCAGTCTAATACTTCTGAAAACTGCACATCAAAAGAAACTTTGGTAAGAGCAGACAAAACTTTGCTTGAAGTTCGTAGGTCAAATCCAGTGAAGTCCTGGATGATGGTGAATGTTACGCAGCAGCTGTGAGGAGCTGAAGAGATTTCTGACTGATTTGCAGTAATATGAATGTAGAGTTTCTTACTAGAAGGGTAAGTAGCAACAAGAACAAACAAAGGTGGTTTCTGATCTCTGTGGCACCACCTCCAACTTACAAGGGTTGGCTGGGGGCTCTGCCATTGCCCCAGGTGGGGACACATTATGAAGGAGATAGGTGCTTGGGTCTGTGAAAAAGGTAACAGCCAGGAGACAAAATCAGGGCAGCTTTACAGTAGTCAGTTGTCAGTCTATTTAGAGGCCTTTGTTCAGTGTCTAAATTGCTCGGTATGTTACTCAGCAGCTTATGGACAGATCTGGAGACATTTAGGCTCTTCAAGTAAATGTAGGTGATTGAGTCCATCAGTATAATCCATTACCTTCCCCAGCCTAATCTTTTAAGTCTCTGGTAATTTTTTTTTCATTGGCAAAGTAACTTCAGCTCCTGCAGTTTTGCTCTAGGGGATATATAAGGAAGGAAAATTGTCCCTGGAAATGCAGAATTGCTTTGGTCCGTAAAATGGAGCATCCCAGGAAGGATTTATTATGTGTAATGGTCTTATAAGTGATAGTGAGATAAAAGCAACATGAGATCTGAAACAACATGAGTATCTTAAGGAGAGATCTGAGTGACAGGAGATGGTGAAAATATCTTCCTTCCCTCTGCTGGCATTTTAGTATGTCCATTGAATCAAAAAAGCTTTGCACTGTGGGGAGAAAAGAAAAGAAGGAAAGGGAAGGGAAGGGAAGGGAAGGGTAAAGGGAAAGGGAAAGATAAAAACTCAGTCATAATCTAGTTATACTGCTATCAGAATTAATAGCAAAGATCCTGTTCATCTTTATCAGGCAGAATCAGCCCTCCTAGTGAGACTATGCCACAGATCCAGGGCTTCCCTGCAATCCCACTTCCAAACAGGTAAAATGGGGATGTTTAATTGAAATTCAGGTTGTGTCACTGGAAAAAATTATGCAGGAGGGATTTGCACCTCTACCCGATTCCAATTCTGTATCTTTTACAAAGATCTCTCTTAATGGTACAGTCCTGTCCTACCTTGTCATACAAACCACTAAAGGAGGGAGGGGGAAGAAGGCAATTCATTCTACAGAAGTAGGTCCACTAGAGAGGTATTTAGGGCTTATAAATAGGTCTATAAATAATACATTTCTATTTCTGCTTGGTTTATAGCTATTGATATGCAATATAGTCCTCTGGGCTTAAATCTGTAGGTATTTTTATTACTTGAGGTCATTGCCATGTTGCATTGTACAAATAGCAGACTGCATTCACCTAAGCGAATGTTTATTTTTGCATGCCTCAGTGGCTGTCTTGAAAAGGTGATGCATCAGGTGCTACCCATTTCTTCTACCTGTCCTTAGATTTTGCTAAGTGCATACTTTTATGGATCAGTTGAAAAGCCCGAATCACTCTGTAATTTAAGATTTTATGCTTGAATGCTGGATGTCATCCTAATAAGTGTGGTGATGTGTGCTTAAGTGTGAGGAGGTATAAAAGAAAATAATGCTTTGTTTCCCTGATGAGCTTCTGTGACTATTTCAGGATACTGTCTGCACCTTTGCTAATTGAATAAGGATTATTTTATAATGAGGAAACCTGTAGTGGCTGAATAAGATTCAGTCAGTGCAATTAAAATGTTAACATAGATGGCTGTTAAAGAGGCAATTCCCTTTTTCTCAATGTACATAGAAGGAGCAGAGGTGAGTGGTAGGCGGTCAGTTGCTGGGTTTTATTCTCTTCCAGCTTACAGTGTGGAATACCAGTAGTCTGCAATAATTACCTCTTTGAAGCTTACTTTAATTGCATTGTTATATATGTCAAGCCACTAAATGAGACTCAAGACTGCTTGCCAGCTGCTGTGTAACTACCCAGCAAAAACTTGCCACCGCCCTTAAGATATTTGTGTGCTGGTTTTTGAATTTCTGACTAATGTATGCACAAACAGCCACGCTGTAAAATCACCCTGAGAATACAATGCTTGAATGTTTGTGGAGCTGCAAAAACATGCGGGCTACTCTGCATTCCCTTCAGGCTCTGAGTCTAAGCCAGACTGGAGCTGGGGTGCAAGCCTGTGTAGCAGACACCCCAAACTATCATGGTGGTGTAGAAGCAAAGAGCAAGGATGCGGCTGAATCTGTCTCTTCTAATGCCATCCAATGCCCACATCTGGAGAATGATGGAAACCAAAGACATGTGCTAATAGAGACCATAAAGCACTGAGACTGTATTACCATTTCCAAGCAGTGTCTAACAAAATTAAAAGCTCTTCCCTTTTCTCTTGTCATCACCTCTGTCACATCATCATACAGAGATCAACTCCCAGCTCAGAGAAAGAATTTCTCCTAAAATATATTAACCTTAGCTCTCTCTTGTGTCACTACTCTATTTGAGACTTAATGTATTTACCTCTGCTTTTGTCACCCTCCCTCCAGCTCCTCTTTGATTGGTACTGTGTTGTAGTAGCATCCGTAAGCATATGCCTTTTCCCGCACATGTCAGATGGGCAGAGTGCTGTCAATAAGACCTATCATTTGTCCAGTGGTGTTCTGGATCATTAGCACAGTGTCACAGTTTCACCCTCCATCCTGGTGCTTTCCCTTAAGTAGATTTCACTGCATAAGTCTCATTTGCAAAATGATGGCTTAAGTGCACATGTTAATTGCAAGATTTAATTATACGGTGGTGAAGTTGTGAAATTTTCCTCCTAATTAACAAGGAAAAACTTGGCGCAGGAGAAAGGGTATAATGGGGAAACGCCTTTTGCATTTCATCATTAGCAATTCTTGCACACGGTTGTGGAAGTGGTGCATGCCCTGGCTCATTGACTTCCCTCTGTGAGGATGGATTAGGTGCAGGTGAAGGCCAAGAGGTCCCCAGCCAGACACCTGCAAGTAAAATGGTGGTGTGGGAGATGGAGGGAAGCAGAGTAATCGTCATACAAGAAAAATATCCAGAGAGTTTCAGGGGGTTTCTTTCACAGACATGTTGACCTGCAGCAAGCAGGGTGAGCCCAAATCAATTTTATACTGAGATTTGTTTCCAAATTGATATCTAGAGATTTGATTCAGATTCATATCCAGTCTTCAGGAACTACATCCCAGCATTAGATGGCAATTAGAGACTCAGACAAAAATGCTGCTTCCACTAGATGAGAATCTATTTCTGCAGATCCGCCTGCCTGTCTGCCTCCTAATGTGCTTTTCAAAGGTGGAACACCTATTTTTTCTCCTCTTGGGATTTTCTTTTCTTCTTTTTTTCTTTTTCTTCCTATTTTTTTTTCCTTGTTCCAGTAGCCAGTTCAAATATTTAGACTTTCTGTTAATTCTCCTTTCTCTTTCCTTTTCCCAGAACTGACTCTCAGAGAAGCTGAGCAGGGAGTGTGGGAGTGTGAACAGAGCCAGTGCCAGTACCAGGGAATCAAAAATGAAAGAATACTAGACAGTTAACACCTTCTTTTAAGTAAGGTTGTACAAGCCCATCCTATAGCTTCTTCTCCTTTCCTTTAGCCTTTGTCATTTCATTATGTCATGTTTTTATTTTATCTTATTACCTCTGATGCTAAAAGGCTGATGCTCTCACGTTTTTGAAGCACTCCTCTCTTCCTGGCCTCCTTGGATCCTTGTGCCCAGGTCACTGCTCCCAGGGGTCCCATTTCACACTTGCCAGTGGAAGAGTCTCCTAAGTCCTGACAATTATCTTTATGGAAGGGAACGGCAGCACTGGGAATCCCTGGGACACTGGGTAGCAGGAGGGTTCTTGGCAACAGGCTACAGCTCTTTCTTTTGGAGGAGCTCGGTGTGGTGGCATTAATATTGTGTAAATTTGGAGATCCCACACCAGCAGACATTGTAGTGTTTCAGCATTTCCAGATTATTTATTTGAACTGAATTGAAAAGTTGTGTTTCTATAAAATAAAAATGTTTCATTATTCTTTTTTTATATTCTTTTAAACAAAAATAATTGCATTGTAATTCATAATGCAACATCCCTTCTAAAATTAGGATTTGAATATTTGATTTTGACCTTTTAAAAAAAGGGGTTTTTGTTTCTTCTTTTTTTTCCAGGTGAACTTTATGGAATGTAACACACTCTCATGGAAAGGCCTGAGACTAGTAGTGTATTTTTTTCATTCATCGTGCAGTCACCTTATTTGACATTAGAATTTCACATGCTTTTTCTTTAAGTCACACTGCAAAGATACATAATTCTGTACTCTCAGACTTTGGATAATGAATAATCATATTCACGGATCAACCTAATTAGGTAGCAGAGAGCATTGCCTACAACAGAGTGAAAAAGTGTATGTATTCACAGCTAGACAACTGTTCATTAGGGGCCTGACCTTGCAGACATTATTCATGTTGAGTGGTACTCACTTACAGGAATTACTCCTATTGTCTTCAGCATGCATATTACTACATAAAATATCATCTGCCAATGTTATGACTTCCTTAACATCCCAATATTTTCTACCTACAGTGACACCTGGTGTAAATTATGCAAGAAAATTTTTGAAGAGAAGGCAACATTGGCAGCAGTGCTGTGCATTTCACTGCATCTGTAGGAAAAATCCCTCTGAATGCATCAAACCATTCACTACCTTAGAGCTGAGACAATTCTAACTGGCCTTGAGTACACTCCTAGACTGCTGCTGTGTGATTTAAACTTTGTTTACTTAACCCTCTTGAGGAGACCTGTCTGCCTTTGTGCTGCAGAGCAGCAGAAGGACATGGTCAGTAGACCACACTCCAGCTGACGGGGCAGTTACCAGCAGCTGGGGGCCCGTTAACATATTAAAATGCACTAATGCAATTGCAAGCAGTTGTTTCACCATGCCCTCGGGGATGGATGGATTTGAATTGCAGATTCTTGTTTTCCTTCTCTGGGCTTCTCTGCACTTTTCTGTCCATTTTCCATCTTCTTAGCCAGGAGGTCTAAACCCGACTGACCTATCCTGGTCAATCTGAGTGATGCATGTGCCCCACACACTGGCTGCGTGCCACACAACGCTGCATATGTACAAACCTCTGGCAAGGGATGGCTGGGAGCAAACTGTTGCTACCAGGCCAGTTCATACACCTATTTCTGCCTGTCCTTTTTCCCTTGGGAATGGACAGGGAAAGGGCTGCATTATTTGGTCAGCTCCCTCCTCACTGGTTGCTCATTAGCCACTCCTCTGTTGGAGTAGTGGATAGGCAGAAGCTATTCATCATCAAGCACCCATGTAACAGATCATAACACTATTTTACACTTCTCAGTGAATCCATTTGATGGTGGAAGGAGTGTTTGGAGAGTCCTTTCTCAGAAAGCATACCCAGGTGAGGGGTCAGTCTAACATGGAAAAAGTTGTATTTCAATGACATGTGATCCACCTGAAGGTATGGGGTATCCAGGTGTTCTTACCATTTTACCGCAGAATACCGGCAGGACCTTAAGTAAATAATTTATTTCCTGCCCCTGCCCCAGTCCACTATGACATGCTGGAGACCCTTATGCCCTGACAGAATATTTGCTGCCCATTTAAGAGGAGATTTTCGGGGACAAGGCTGTTTTCCAGTGCTATACTGCTTTGTAAGAAAGAGGATAATTCAATGCTTGATGAGGCTGGGTACTAAGAAAAGGGTGATCTTTTCACTAGAGCAGGGCGAAAGCCATCTGCCCTGCTACCTCTTGATTGCCACACTGCTTCCAACCCTGTTCCTGCATCCAGCATCAGCACAGCCAAACTGTGCCTTGCTTTGCTCTGCAAGCACCGCTGTACTGTGGACAATAATAATGAGGCAACCCCTGTATTTGTTTAATGCTTTGCTGTGTGACAGCTTTTCGATATAGGTAAGCTTCATGGAACAAGCAGAGGTAATGAGCTTGTGTATTGGCTTAATATATCAGCCAACAACATTTGTACTTACAAGGCACCTTCTAACTACTGTGAGTGGTCTGTGAGCAGAAAAAATGCTATCTGATGCCAGGAAAGGAGGCTAGTTTTAATATGTGAGGCATGTGTTGCTGTCAGGTTTTGTCAAAGAAAGGATGGCTTATCTTATCTTGTGATAGGGCAGCTCTGAATACAACAGTGAACACAACACAGTGTGATGACACTGGGAGGTAAGCTCCAGAATCAACCTTTACAGGTAGAATGGGTGTAAAAATTTTGTGTCCAGAAGATTCTCTCCCCTCTCCTCTTTCTCCAGTGATGAGGTGTCCTGAGAAATATTTAAAAAGCTGTTTCTTCTTCAGCTTTATGGGGATGTACAGGATTTGATGCACAGCTGTTGAACATGATTGTAGGGTCAGGGTGATCAGACAGCAGGTAACAGGGCCTGTGGCTGAAAAGAGGTGACACTGTACCACACCCCCTGTGAAGCAATCATTATCCACTGGTGTGGTTCAGGTTTCTGTTGTGTCTGATGAGAGAGTAAGAGCAGAAACACGTTCCCACGGTCCAGGAGTTATACAGACAAGACTGTGCTCAGAACAGCCACTCTCAGGCCCATCGGTGTCCATGTTATTACTGGAATTTTGTCTATTAAGTATTCCTCTTATTGCTTTAGCCAATATCAGCTCATGTACACTGGAGGTCTTACTCTGTTTCATGGGGAGTCAGGCAAAACCTTTGGACCTGATGATGGTAGATCATCTGACTAAACTGGAAGTGATCAGGATATCAATAACATATTGATACTCTGTTAAAATGAATCTGGTCTAGATGCATCAAACATCTATTCAGAAGTTCACTGAAGCAGTGGAAATCTGTATTTGATTTGAGAGGACTGGACTGTCAAGATGCATCTAATCCTGGCCAGGATCCTACTGTTTTCCCAGTCTCTGGAGTCAAGCTGATGTTGAGTAAGGTGATATTCTCAGTATCTTCTCTTTAGTAATTTTAAACTCTTTACAGGCTTTCTCCTTCTGTCCATTACACATGAGCACCAGGTCTGTCCGAACCCACACAAACCCCAGGGTAAGGTTCTGATGTCTGCCTCGGGGACAGAGAGCCCAGCACTGCCTAATCCCCAGCCAACCGCCCCTCTTTGTGTGCAGCCTGCTGTGCTCATCGCTGGGGTTAAGCTCTTGGCAGCTTTCAGACACTCCTATCTCACATTGAGAGGGAGACAGAAAGTGATTGCGAGAATTCTCTCAGCCCTATTCATCTAAGAAGGGCTCCCTGTCAGGGTTGTGATTTTCCTGAGTCCTTTTGCATAATGCTGGCAATGATACAAAAGCAAAAAAACACAGAAAAGCTCCCAGTCTAAAAAAAGCTGTTGCTATATGGCAATCCTGTGATGACTTATTGCCAACAGACATGTGAGTTTACTATAGATCTACTTTAGGTCATAAGTGCAAAAACATATCTCGTTAATATTTAAAGATGCTTAGCACAAAAGCATGCATAATTAAACAGTGCATCAGAGCTGATAATTCCAAATAATTTGTCTTCTGAAAAGGGATTTTTGTAATTTGTTAAACTGGTTTGAAATCTGCAGCTTAGCAGCAGGAGTATGTTTGCATTACAAAATGAGTAATTCTAAATGTTGGGCTTTGTCCATCCTCTCTGAGAAGAAAAAGAGGCATGGCATGCAGAAGGGTTTTTAAAAATGCACGTAGGTGTGTATTTGGCATTGCACAAAGCTCTGTGTCTGTCTGAAATATACGTCTAAATTTTAAAAGCAGAACTATATTCCTACCAGGTGTAGCACTGCTTTCTCTCCCGCGATATTTTCATGTTCCATGAGGAGCTCATTGATATTAACCATGCCTTTCTCTAGATAACTCAATAGTGAAGGCATTCCTGTAATAAGAATGATCTATTAGTTAGTAAAACAAGTGACATACAAGACAAATATGAAAAAATTAATGGTGTCAGGTACAAGATACAATATACCGTGAGCTTTTCATTACATCCAAAAGGCTATCTGAGCACATTTTCTGCCTGGATGCTAAAAATCTATGAGGAAAGAAAATGTGCTTATGAGCCATTGCAAATCATGCTTTTCAGAAGTGCCAAAATACAAATTGATGTGTGACCACAGCTATTCTTTAATATAAAATCAAAAATTAAATGGCAAGTGTTCAGGGTACACTCATTGATAGCACAGGAGAATTATTTACAAGGCGAATCTAAAAACCCTATTTTACAGGTCTCACTGAAGGTATTTCTAGAAGTTACTGAAGTTATCATGTTCTTGTTTACCTGTGACAGTATTGGCAGAGCAAATCTCAGCAGGCACAGCTCTGCTGTAGTGAAGCTGCATTGTTATTAACTTAAGACCTGAAGCTTTTGGCTTAACTCCCTGACACAGATGTATTTGCTATTTAGACTAGTTGGGAGGAGGTTGGGGAGGTGTATTGGAAATTCTCACATATTAACGGTATACCCAGTGCTATGTTTTATGCAACAATCTGGTGTTTCATTGCTAATAGGAGTACCAATTAAAGACTGACCTTTTTTTGCCAGGTCCTGCTCTGAAGTGGCCAGCATCAGTAGTGGAGGGAAGGGAGGAAGGGGACAGTAGGATTTTCCTTTCATAGCTGGAGAATTAAGTCCAGAGACATGTATTCAGATGGTATGTCCTAGATGTGGTAGCATCCAGAGTGGATTTACAATGGATGCGAGTATCTAAATGGATGCAAGTATCTAAATTCAGTTGATCACAAGTGAGCATCTGTCAGGGCGTCCGTGCCCTGATTTAGCAGGAAGTCAAAGACACATGAGCAGCCAGGTCCCAGCAGCCTGCAAGGCTGACCAGTGTTACACCTGACTTTCCTATGTCTATATTTGAAGCCCTCAGTACAACACCAATTCAAATAGCTCATCATTTTCTTGAACTTAAAGAACCCAGTTATCTGTCTGAATATAGCCCAGAGAGACATTAAGGCCAGCTCATGAAATATATTTGGTTAAAAGTGCATGGATAAGTATAAAAAAAAAAAAAAAAAAAAAAAAAAAAAAAAGAATTTGGGAATGTTTGCCTCCTTTGGTTCCAGAATAGCAGATGAGTAGATCAAAGTAGCTGGTGCTGATGCCCTTGTATCTGTACTATATTTAGTTCAAGAGTTTTACTTTCTGCTAGTTTTTTTCTGGTCCCAATGGCTGAACATACTCACTAGACTGTGATTCAAACCTATGCAAAGGACTATGTACTGGTGCAAGCCAAGATGTCCCCATTAATGGAGTGCATCAGTAGTACACATGGAAGGCAGCTTTTCTCCAGAATGAAAATTGCTCTGTGAATCAAACCAGACTGTAGTAAGTGGGGCCAAACAGGGAATTCACTGCAAAATAGCAGCATGGCTCAGAGCTTACCACAGCCTAGTGCCCAACTTTCAGCATCTGAGCATGGGGAGCTGCGCATGGATAGTAAGGAAACCTGTGTGACTCAGCATCTAATTTTTGGCCCTATCACAAAACTGTGCTGGTCTCAAATATACACTATCTAAAGTGAAGAATATGCATTTTATATGTTGATTATGAGGAAGAGACAAGGCTTTCCCATCCACCCATCATCATTTATTTCTCCTCTAATTCCCTATCTCTTGTCTCTGTAAGTTGGATGCTCTAGAAAGCCAGTGACTAGTTTAACTGCTAATAAGGCCCTTCTGACTGGTCACAAGGGGATAATCAAAGACTGTATAATGTGACGTGTACTCCTTCTCTGTTAGAGCTGACAATATTCTTTCACTAGTAAACCACAGAATGATGATGATGCTATTAGACTACTGATGATGCTCAGACCATTGAGTTTCTTTGACATCAATTTCTGCTTTTTTTGGGACAATGGACTGCATTGACTGCATAATACCAGAGAGACAGAGAACTTCCTGCTATTTTGCAAAAACTAAATATTAACACCAGAGACAGGTTTCTCAGTCAGCTTTCTGCTTTGGTGCAACATCTTTTCCATACATATTAGCTTATATGGAAGAATAGGACAAGATATGCCTCCTGGTCCTACTCCTTGTCTGCCAAAAGCTGTGGAAAAGGGACTGTCAGAGAGCAAATATAAAAGCATCTTTGTCCTCTTGACACCAAAGAGTCCTGGATATCCTGCTAGAAACCACAGACCTGCATTCTGTAGGTATCAATGAGATTCATCATTATTATCCTGCAAATTCTCCCTGGACATTGGTATGAAATGTAGCACCATGGTGTTATATTTCATGTTAAGGTATGGCTGTAAGCCCCTCAGGAGATGTCAGATGTATATGTTATATGTTTCCAAGCTGGATATTCTCATTTTGGTTTATATCTCCATTTTTGTTTGTTTGTTTGTTTGTTTGTTTTTCCCCTAGTAAACATGTCTTGAACTGGGTTCTTTAGACAATACCAGAGACAGACAGGGAATTTGTGGTATGGTTATCAAACTTTTATAAGTTAGCTACTTCTTTGGACTTTGGGACTGGGATACAGATTCATATTAAGACACTTGAACATAAGTATGTCCTTGTAAATGTCAGCTTGTGAGCTAGGAATATAACACCTGTTATAGTCAGCATCAGCAGAAGCTCACTTTAGTTGCCCTCTGAGATGACCTAAAATATCTCCTTGGACTCCAGTTGCTGACACAGAAAAAGGCAGGTCCTTTTTCTTATTTACCCCACAGATATCTTGGGCATCTTAGGATATCTTAAGTGGTGCTAAATATTCATATTTCAGGAACTGTCTCCCCTTGCAACCCAGATATTGCTAATGAATGTTCAGAGGCTTACAGGTAGACACATGTATTTACATGTCCTAATCAAACTGAGTCTCAGATATATCATTGTTCTTTGGTTCTGCCTACTTCCATCCCACCCTGGTGTGGGTGGATCTCTTTTGCTCAGCCCTCCCCTAATTCTGTTTCTTCAGGCTCGTTCTGGGTAGAAAGGCAAATCAGTCATTGAGTTATGAGATTATGGGCTCATGATCATCTTTTCAGCTGTTTGCTCCTGGCTGGAGGGCTGAGAGAGTGGGAAGAGAGCATATGAGCACTCTAAGGCCATGGCTGCACTAAAGCACATCAGGTTTCTTCTCAGTTAATCCTGCACTGACCCAGCTAAACTGTGTGGCTCAAGCACATCTCCTTACACCCAGCCTTGACCTGAAGGCAGGTCCGGATGATGCAGATATCCCACTGGTCCTCGTGAGGAATGCCTCTCTTCCCTGTGGTGATGTGCCTGGCTCTCCATGAGCCAAACAGAGCCTTTGTCACAGGACAATGCTTTCTTGCTGGCCTCTGCAAAACAGAAGTGTATGGAGAGGGTGGATAAAAGAGTGTCCAAGTGAGGAATACTCTCATACATACTATATGCCTTCTAAACTAGAAGGCTTTCAGCCTGCTGACAAAATCTACTTAACACGTTACACTAAACTTCAGCTCTCAGATTGCAAAAATCTTACTCTGGGCTGCTATTGCTGTCCACTCCACAGCAAAATGTTCTGCATGATTTAGTTGACAAAGCATCAAGAAAGAATACTACAGGTTGGGATGAGTTTTATTCCTGAGTTTACCTATCTGAAATGATTAATGCTTGCTTAATAACTTCAAAGATTTCCCATCTCTTCAGAAGGAGCGGGTTTCTTCAAAGCTTTCAGACAGAGAGTCTCCCTTTCGAATTGATGAAGGCATGGTCCCAGTGGAGATTTTACATTTTCAGTATGTACTCCTTCAAAGATTTCATTGTTGGCATGCTGTATTTGAAGATTTCCTGCCCTCTGTTACCCATTCATTTCATTTTTCAAGAAAAGAAAAAGAAAAAGAACAAGAAAATCATATCACTAGGGTCTCCTTCAAAGCAATTTCATGTCACACCCCTGAACCCTGAAAAGGAAAAACGTACACCAAATTTAGGGGGTTGCTGTAGTGTAATTAGCATCTCTGAGAAAAAGAGCTGCTCTTTCCTAGAAGATTTGTTTTTCTTGCTGGGAACTCTCTTTGATGTGCTTTGATTCAATTGCCAGATCATTTTTCAGATTAAATGCTGAACAACACGTAATACTTCAGCAAGTTCTTCATTCATCTGGAAGGTTTTTGGATCAAGGAGACATCCACTCATAAGTCTAGAAAGATATAAAGGTACTTGTAAGAATATCAGAGCAAAAACTTATAGGACATTTAGAAACAAAGGAAACTGCTTATCCCATGGAGTTGCTAGGTCTGTAGGACCAGTGACGAACTTGTTTCCTTGCTGTTTATGGCAAGAGATGTGCAATAATACATTAACTCCTGGAATGCATATTTTAAAAGATTGCAAGGACTGCAAAAATTTATAGCTGCTTCACTTCCACTACTCAGTCCTATCAATATAGTTTAAAGTAGATCTGAGAAAGATATAATTCTTCTAATGGTTTAATCAATTTACGAACACTGCTTTTACTCCTATTTTCCCCCGTGTAATAAATTGTTAATTAATGTGTGTCAGAGACACATGAAAAAATCCTCCCAGACTGTATAGACTGCTGAGAAAGGAGGATATTTCTGAACCTGTACAAAAATCTGAGTAAAATCCTAGAGCTGAGATTCCAAAGCATACTCAGAGGTGTCCACATCCCAAATAAAGAGCAGTTGTCTGGTTTTTTGAATACCTATTCTTTCTAGTTGTTCTTTGTTTTGCCCAGTGAGAGCATTCATCAGCTCTTCATGGCTCAGTAATTCACAAAATTCTCTTTCCATTAAAAATAAATACTCCATTTTATATCCTTGAGATCGACCCCATATTTGATTGTATTTTCTATGGCAGTGTATATTGAAAACTATAAAATTATAATACAACTATTAATCCGCTGTATCTGCTTGTACCTAATTTTTATTAAAAATGTATTGTGCTCCAGCTGGCTCATAAATTACAATGCGGTTGAAAAGGCTTCAGTTGGATTATTTCCGAAGGAGATCATAATGAAATAAAGAAAGACTTACTGATTGATATTTTGATTTTATATACAGTGTTATTAAGGTAGCAACTTGATTACCATAGGAAAGAATTTGTAGTTAACTATATTGCAGATCTGGTGAATGTATCAATGTGAAACTTGTGGAAAGAGGCATTTACAAAAGAAACAACATTATCATCACTGATCAAATCTTTCATGTCATCTTTTCCTCTTATGAACGACATTAAAAACCTACTTTCATCCAACAGTAAATTAATACATTTATAGGAATGTGGCAGAATGTGGAATCACATACCATCTGTTCTGTCTCTCAATTGCTACCACTGATTGTTTTTGATAGCCCTTCTAAAGAATGCCTAGAAATAGCTGAAATAGCTTTGTCTTTAGTTTTAATACCATGAGAAGCAAAATTGCTTAATTATGTCTCATTTGGGAAGCATTGGGAAAGGAGAAATGAGGATATTTGGCTTAGAAACAACTAGTGGCCCCTTTCCCCCTTTTGTATGCTTAACAGTCCCCACAATTTGGGGGTAAAATTTATACATTAGAAACCACCTGACAGAACTCAGTGAGTGAACTGAGAAATTTCATCTGAAAGCTGAATTACTCCAGTTTGTAGTTGCTGCCTAAGAATGAAAACATGAGTTAAATCCCAGTTAAACTGGAGGCTCATGGGTGGCAGAAGCTCACTGTAAAGATGAATGGCTTTCCATGGGCAAATGGGCACATAAGCACTTGGACTACAGCCCCCATGAGGTCTGCTAGCTCCATTTCCAGCCTGAAACAGTTGAATTTAAAACTTTTTTGTTTTCCTTCATAAGAAAATGTTTAGTTTCAAAAATTTTCACATTTTTTGTCTGTCTCACATCTTCTCTTATTCTTTCTCACACATGCACACCAGACTATGCTCCTTTTTCATAGATGATAGTAAGGTGATTTTAATTTTTTTTTTTTTTACATTTGTGAGTTAAATGAGAATAAAGACCCTTTATTTTCATTACTTTATTCCTGAAGTTTTACCAACAATAATGTTGGCATTATTAGCTGTGTAGGATTGAAGATGCTATCATGGTGTCAGACCACATAGCAAGATGCAGGACTGCATATGTTTTTAATTTTCCAGTTATTTCTCTTGTCCTTTTTGGTCAGCCAAAGACTTATGAGAACACCATCAAGCAATGAAACAGAAGTGGAGTATTGGAAACAGCAGTGGCAGCTGCATAATATAGAAAGAAAAGATCACTTAATGGCTGCCTTCCACAATTTTCTGGGCCAGCCATACAAGGAGATCTACATATGCTCTCTTAAAATGTCAGTGTAAGAACATAAGCATTATCCTTGCTGTACCAATGCTGGCTGACAAGATATACACATGATAAATCTAGTTTAGAGAGGAAAGTGGTATTCCTTTTGATCACAAGTATTTACAGTCATATGTAAGCCTAATTCATTCCCTTCTTTTTTTGATAGCAGAGGCTGGACATGGGATTTAATAGAGTGATTACTGAGTAGTCAGATAAATAAGAATAACCAGATGGATTTTGATGCCCTGCAGTACAGATGACCTTTCTGACCACTTGGATAGACAGGCTTTCAAATATTTGGTTGCTCTGGATATATATGGCCTTGTATCACACCTGAGCTTTTAAAAAAATTATTTGCATTTGTGAGAATTTTCCATTTTTATATTAATTATATTCCTTTCTACAGGCAATTCTTCTGCACTTTCAGTCTTTGCTAAGAAAGTCTGAGCAATAGCTGACTATGGCATCTTTACTCATATCTGTGCAAAGATCTTTCTAGTTCTGCGACTATGTAAACGGAGAGCTAACGGCATGTATCAATTAATATGAGATACTGTCACTACAGCAGATCCAACTGAGTGAGGCTATTTGACAAACAGATTAAGAAAAAAAAAATCCAATGATGGGAGCCTTTGCCTTTTAATTTCTTTCAGAATTTTCACTCCAATGCCTCCCTTCTGCCTTTTCTTTGCTTTCTTTCTCTGGACAAAGGAGCAACACAAGGCACTGCAGCCACAACTCCTGTGAGGCAACAAAGAAATGGAAAAAGGAAAAGAGGAGGAAAGACATCCCACACCAAATGGATACAACTTGGGGGGTTAAAATTCACAGTAATTTTATTATTTTAATTTTTAAATGCTTAATTTTCTTGAAATTGAGAATTTATCTTAATGAATAAAAAGGGCACTAGCTTTAGCTTAATATTTCCCACTTCAGCTTTCTAAATTGCTACTGAAAAAATATTTCACAAAAATTCTGGGAATGCTAATGACATAGGCAGCTGAGGAAATTCGCACCAAAGACTTGCGGGGGTGCCCATGCTCATTACTTATAGAGAAATTGATATATTCCTTAAGAAAAGTATCGCTCATAATTCTCTGTGGTGGGACAGTTAATGAATAAGGTGAAGAGTGGCTGTGGAAGTAAGACTGAAGTTAAGATTAAATTCACATCAGAAGGGCCTTGCTGGGGAAAGGTGCCAAGAACCCAAACAGACCCTATCTCTTCAGTAAAGAATTAGGTGAGATTAGTCAGTGATTTCTGGCGATATCTCATCTTCATAAATCATCAAAGCCATGGCACAGATATGGGACTTGAGATTCGTACTCCTCTTTGTCCAATTTATACTTCCTGGACATTGTCAAAGGTCTGCATCACCCAGTTCCCACATGCTGTACAACACCAGGCCAGTGCCTCAGGGGGCTGAACTTTATTAAAGAAGCACCAACACAAGTTACTTCAGCGTAATCTACTGGACCTGCTCAGCATCACCATCCCTCAGGCAAGTGTGCTGCCTAACATTTGGTAGTGCTGGGATTTGAGGCAGCTTGATGTATCAACCTGAATTATCTCCAGCACTGTCCTTGCTTGTGTGGGAACACTCGTTCTTCCTCTCCCCAGAATAGCTCCTCTTTTTACAGCAGTCAGAAAGCAAGGGCAGAAGTTCTCTGCGTTTGATGCCTTTTGACATATCCAAGCTTGCAAATGGTTAATGGAAAATGGCACCTGCAGGAATTTGTAGAAGTATTAAAAAGGGTGGAATATTAAACAGGGAAATGAAACAAGTAGCTATCAGCATTAATTATTGCCTTACTAAAAAAATGTCTTAAGGAATTTCAGGCACAGAGTTCTAGATTTGTGAATGAACAAATAAGTATAGTGGGTGAACTATCCTTAATACACACTGGTGTCCCTTTAGTCTTGTGATTGACTGTTTCGCTGATTCACAAGCTACACAGTCATGTGATGGGCCATGCTAACTCTGAAGAAGTTACTGAAGAAGTTGCTGTGTGATCTGCAGCTAATGGGTTTCTAGGAGATTTTGGAACTGTACCTTTTAATTCATGTTTTTGTGCTTTGAAGGTGCACAAAGGCTCAACACACTTAGAGGCACCTCAGAGTTCCCTCAAAACACCTTGGGCTCTGTCCTATACGCATCGATTGATGGAGCCATTAAGACCTGAATGGACGAACAGTAATGATTCCATTTGGACTGATCCAATTTCAATGATACTGTCTCATACAATTCCATTAACATTGGAGCTGTTACAACCTCAGTGACAGATTATTATTTCTTTTAAAAAAGGAAAAGGAAATTAACACAATATATTGAATTGCACTGAATTGAGACAATAAATAATGGAATGTACCAGACACTAACCTCTCCCTTCTGTAATTCCAGGAGGAAAAATAGATATATTTACCAGAAAGTTGATGACATATGTAGCACTTACGTTAAAATATGTGGCAAATCCTTATAACATATGGGTAGAATTATAACTCTGTCTAGATCTCCTGTTGGCTGTAACATAATTTCAGGTGTAGAATTAAAAGTATCTATCTATCTATCTATCTATCTCTGTCTAACAATGGTCATTGCTGTAGTCACTGAGCAAAATACACCACTAAGTACTCTATAATGAAAGAAACAAATTTAAAGTTTTAAGTTAAGTTTTTCTGAAGGCACAGTAGGACCAGTGGCAAATGAAGTGTAACCCACTACACTCTACATTAATATGCTAGGGTGATATTTGCATGGAAAGAGGAAGGGATAGCACATGTAAGTGTACCCAGAAGCCTGCCTCTTCTTCCAGGGCTACTTGAGGGCATAGTCGAAGTAGCTCTACTCCCCAGGTGGAACAAGTGCTATACCATACTACATAAGCTTTTGTTTGTCTAAAAGGAATTTGACTAATATTTCTATTACAGGTTGCAATGTCTTACCAGATCCCCACTCTGATTCATCTGATCCTGATGGAGACATCACTATTAAACAGTACTGGGTCCGTTTGTATTGTCTGAAGAATTTGATGTTAAAATTAGCACATTATTCCTTGAAATGGTTTACTGGATTCAGCTTCAAAATGAGTGTCACATATGAGACAGTATCATAGCAGTTATTCCCACTGCATATCCAGCACGTCAGGTTACATTTCTTGAATGCACAAGCATGCTCTAGGAATTAGTGTAAGGATACAAAGAGGGATCCTGACAGGAAGCTGTGCCTTCCATCTCCATGATATTTCCCACTCCTTAATCCTGGCTAACATAGGAAGATAACATAGGCATGTAACACTAGCCATGTAGATGAGAGAATGTGCAAAGGGAACATTTTCAAAAGTGGATGCAAAAATGAGCTAGCAATGAATTTGCAAATCCACATGTTGCATCCTCTTTTGAAAAGGTGTCTTCTTTGCATTTTCTTTCAGCAAAGTTTCCATGGTTTTCTAGTCACCTTGACTAATTCCTGTGCATTTATGATGTAGTAGTTTGGTCTCTATTGCGTTTGGAGATGGATTTTCGGCTTTTTTTGGATTTGTCTTTTTCTTCAAGTCCCTCATGTCCCATTTGCAATGCTGCAGGCATCAGTGAATCTGTTGCAATTCCAGGCATTTGCAGTAAGCAAAGGGAAGAGATTAGACAAGGGAAGCACAAGAGCCCTTCCTTGGGCATTCAGGTGAGTTCAAGACCCCTTGCATAAAACTCTTTGTCTTCAGTAGAGATAATCCGGTTTACTGCAGTATCAGAAAGCACATAATCAGATGTGTCCATTGGCAATGCCTGACAGCACTGGGTCTGATGGAAATGTGGTGTTTCCAGCTGCTGAGGGAACTCCCCTAGAGACCATCAGTCTTTTCAAGTCTTTCTTGTCAATAAATTTGCTGATTGAATGACTGTCATTATGCTTTGCTCAGAAGTAGTTCATAGGGGCCTTGAGTGTTTGATAATACTTTTTGCATAGATTTTCTTTACACTTCTTAAAGTCAGGCAGGTTTATGTTAACAGAGCACAGGATTTTTATTTTCTTTTTCTGTAGTCATTTGTTTGTGTGAGGAATTGCTCAGTGATTTTTTTATCTAGCTTTCCTGCCCTTATCTGAAGCCCTAGAACAATTAAAATAAGTGAATTCCAGACCTTACAACTTATTTTACATGCACATGTACCTGATATAAAAAGTCCGTTCACTGATGTTTTCCCTTGTAGTGCTGGTAATTGCTCATGGGGATTCCCTCTGAAAATGTCTCACTCTTGAGTCTAACCTTTCTGTAGCTGAAACCAGAGTCCATTCAGCTTCTCATAATGCCAGAACAGTTGCACACACTGAAAGTGCATCTTTCTGAAATGTAAGTAAGCTCATAATAGGAAGTGAGTTTCAGCTTTAATTAGGATGAGATAGCTTCTTTTCTCTCTAATCTTGTAGCATTCTTTTGAAAAGGTCTACCTATCTATATGTGAATTTGTTTCCCTTTGTTTGCTTTAAATATAAAGGGAGTCTGCACACATTTTGCAAGTACCAGAGGGAAAATTTGTGTCATACAGCAACACAAGGAAAGAGGACGTGTTCCCTGCTCCCAAGTGTGGCATCCTCTAGACTATCCCTGAAGTGGAGTGAAAAAACCTTTAGTCCTATTTCAGGAAGACGCTTTTTGTGCAGGCAAGAACATGTTGGGCAGGACAGGGCATGGGAAGAACCTAATGTGATAAGAAGTGGCAAATTTGGTGGAATTCAAATGCTGTTAACTGTGAGGTGTTAAAGCTTAAGCAACTGCCTGATATTTTGCAAGAGCAAAGCTTGATCCTGGCAGGAAAAAAACAATAATGCAGAGTTACCATTCTCTCTTCAAGCTGACCATATCTGCAGTTTTATCTTCATTATTTCTACAGATTCATCTCTGCAGCTGCAGAAATAAT
Organism: Megaceryle maxima; assembly: GCA_024605025.1. Classification (NCBI taxonomy): domain Eukaryota; kingdom Metazoa; phylum Chordata; class Aves; order Coraciiformes; family Cerylidae; genus Megaceryle; species Megaceryle maxima. The sequence goes on from JANHGN010008206.1 coordinate 87,149, forward strand.
TAAAATAACAGGAATTATTGCAAATGGCTGCTTTCATCATATTGTCTGTAGGCTGCAGATGTACCACAGGGAGAGCAGAGGAGTTAGTGTTGGCTGTAGATCTGCAAAGCCTTTCTTTGTAATATTCACCTTTTAATATTCTAATGCCGCCTTTGTAGATCCATTGTTGTTGTTTTGTTATCTCAAGACTGGTACATTGCACACTAAGACCATTCTTTCAGCCTCTTCAGGTACTGTAAGTGGCAATGGGACTTTTTTGCATCCCTTAATTCACACAGTGAAGGAGTTTTATTTTGCTGTAACATTTCTGTTCAATAGGTTAGCTGATTAATTTGTAACATTATTGGGATACAGGAATTAGTGCTAAGAAAACTTCTATCAATAGAAATAAGAAATTCCAAGCATGCAGAGAGATGACATGCCAATTTTTGGCCAGCAGGGATCTTCACAAATTCTACTTGCCTTGAGGGAAAAAGAGGGATTCACTATTTTCACTTCCCCTTGTGTTCTGACCCCATTTGGCTCCTGACAGCAAGAGCTTCCTTCAAACTGCTAAAGAAGGCTTGCGTTGTGGTCCAAGCACTTCTATTTATTTATAAACACTCATAAATCATTCTGATTTCAAAGCATTTTTGTACATACACCAGAATTTTCATGAGATTTAGATACAATAAAAATCTGAATTTCATTTTAGATCATTTCCAAAGGAGGAGCTTTATAGCATATCCTATTAGCTTTAGAGAGCATGGAGTATGTGTGGGGTTTTATGTATTTGTAAAGTTGACTTTATAGTTGGTTTTACATTCAAACACAGGGGAAGGAGGGAAATAATCAGGTTCCATCACTGTAACCTGTCAGTTTAAATGGGTATATTTTTTTCACTTAAAAAGAAATTGGCATATTCGTTTATACATATTGTTAATTATCTTCTCTCTGTTGATCTAAGTATTTCTCACAACTAAATGACTGCAGCATCTTGAATCGTCTTGAATTTAAAAAAAATACACAAAAGGAAAAAAGGCATACAGAAAACATAATGAGATTCCCATGGGTTTAAAAATGCCTCTGTATATGCTGGGGCCCTATAAAGCTATTTAAAGAAAAGAAGTGTTATAAAAAAGAAAAAAGAAAAAAAAAAAAAAAAAAAAAAAGCAAGCCTAATATTTATAAGTAGCTCTGATGAGAGGAGAAGATAAAATACCAGAACTGAATCCCCCTCACGCTTCAGGATATTTGAAATTTAAAGTCAAATGTTCTAGTCTGGACCCTTTTCTTGTCCTGAGCTCTTCAGAAACATCTTACTGTGCAAAGATCATAGCAAGGAATCTCCTGTTAGGTGATGTCCCTGTAACCTTAGTCAACTGTTTCTTGAAGCAGTCATTAAACAGATTAAAACTGAATTTAGGATTATTTTTGAGAGGTTGCAATCATCCAAAAGGAGCTGGACAGTGAGCACAACACTTCTTTGGTGCTGTCTTTATGAGACTTGAGCTGTGAACACTAGCTGTCCTGCAATGACCAATGCAGAATATATCAACTCCCATTTAAACTTCAAATTATAGGAAATACCATGTTATTTGACCTTCTAAATTTTTTCCCAGACAAGATTTAAAAAAAAGCATGTAGAAGATAATGCCTGTTATAAGTTGAAAGGCTGCACTTGCACTTTGAGAAAGTGAACAAGAAAAGGTGTTTAAAAAACGAGTAGACGTAGCACTTGAGGCTATGGTCTAATGGATAGACAGATGTTAGGATGAAGGTTGGACCTGATGATCCTAGAAGTCCTTTTCAACCGTAATGATTCTATGATTCTAAAATCAAGTACATACAGGAGTCTTCAAGACATAAACTGACATAATGAGAGCTTTTTTCCTGGTAACACGTCCATAGCTAGTAATGGTGGCTTCCAAACCAGCAGGAGGCCTCCTGAACAATCCTAGAATTAGTAATATACTTTTTGCTTTCACCCTACAATATAAAAGGCTAAAGCCTTGATCTCATTTACTCTGGCAGGATCTCCAGTTGATACAAAAAAAGCCAGCAGAGCTCTGCTTCTTTACAGCAGAGAAGGCTCTTGTCTATTAATGACAGTAAAGATAAGGTGAAAATCCACTCTAAATGGATATAGTGTCATTGATGTAGCTATCAAAAAGAGCAGATCTTCAGCTTGCCTTAATTACCATAGTTGTACCGACACAGTGCTTTTAAGTCCTTTCCCAGTGTCCTTCCAACACAGAATATTCAACTATCCAAAGCCCTTTTACACAGTCATAGCTTCTCAGTCAGATGAAGCTTCTGTCCTGTCTGTAGGCAGGTAAACTGAGGCATGAACTGGTGGGATGGGAGGTTTAGAATTGCCTTGGTGGTCAATGGCTGACTCAGGTAGAAAGCCAGACAAGCTGGCTGGATTACTAACTTTTAGTCTTTTTAATACTGGGTAATATTAATAAAAAGGAAAACAGAAGCAAGCCTGGCTTAAATGAAGAGTTATTGATTTGGTCCCAGAGTATATTTAAATATTTTATTGAACAGATGGAGCCCCTATGACTTTCTTTTCCCTCATCCCTTAAAGGCTCTGTTTTACAAGGATCCTTGCTGCCCCTTGGGAAGGCTGGATCCTGTTTCCTCTCCATTTATGTGTGTTTTCTGGGGAGGAGGAGAGTTAGGCTTAGGTAAGGAGAATCGATTACTCAAGTGGAGGACACAGCAGTTTTCCCTTAAGCAGGGGCTCAGACTGCTATCTTTACTGTTCTCCCACCTATGACCTTTGGGGCATGGATGTCTGAGGGGTGTTTGTCTGGCTGAGGGGTGTTTGTCTGGCTGCAGATCTCCCTCCTGCCTACATGATGTACACCCAGGGAACCCACTGCCTCCTTGCAGAGTGCTCTTGTTTGAAAATAGACTTATTAAAGACTCTGCACCCAAGACTCATCCCTCTTACGCATTCTTGGTTAGCCTAGCTACATTTCTGTCCCTCCTAGAGGAAGGGTAGGACATTGCAGGTGAAATTAGTGTCTTATTTATTCTAAGGTTTCCCTAATCATAATTTCTCAGTCTTTTGGAACCTGACAGGTCTACTAAAAAGCAGCATAGAAAAGAAAGATCCCTCTTTTCCACA